>JACXSJ010000274.1:65558-107488 GCA_014851325.1 Pentalonia nigronervosa
AAATGGGAAATTAATATAATTATTAACTCCAAGCATGTATAGGCACAGAATAATTCTGTGGTATAGGTACTAAAACTGACATTAATTATATATAAATTGATTCCTAATACATAGCAATTACTAAAATAAATGTTTTGGATTGTATTTTACTATTTACTAATAGTAAAAACTAATATTTACTAATATCCACACATTTGCACTGCATAATGTTGTCAAATAATACAAATACAAAAATTAACTTAAAAAAAAAATAATACTCAAATGAATTCATCAGTACAAATTGTATTCTGTGCCTCGACAAGAAGTATAAGCTGAGTGCAAGTAGACACTTACTCACATTATACCAATCGTCTTGCACCAAGCAATAGCTTTTTGTTCCCGATACCTACCTTGTGAAACTCTAGCGTAGCAACGGTCGATAAGAATTAGAATTTACAATCAATAATTTTTAAACATTAGGTATAAAAAATTGCAAGCACACAATCGCGTCAACACATTTGTCAACATACTCAATATTATGTGGGCCGTGATGCAGTATATAAATAATACAATGAAACGTAAAACTTGTTTGAAAAAAAGGTATCATTACCTACCTTTATTGTAAACGTAATTCAAGGTTGATCGAATTAAAGCTATTAAATAATTTTACGGAATGGTGTGTGTATATTGTGTAGAAGTCGTAGAAAAAAATAGAAAAAAACCAATTCGACAAGATAATAAAATATGATATAATAACGCGCACCGTTGGTTTGGCGAACTACATTTTATTCGAACGGCTCGGACGTTAGTCAAAACGGGACTACATACACCAAGTGGAGAGGAATTAACGACTATTAAAAATTTGCACGGAAATTGGTGGGCATCCAGAAATTTGTGACCGGTCCGCTTTATATCGGCAGTCGGCACACGGACCGTACCACAGGACAATTTAACAGCTGTTTAGTGGGCGGTGCACGCGTTTGCGTCCGGTTCTCAGATACCCGTGAGGCGGGAAATTTGCCGAATAAATTCGTTTTTTAAATGGTCGTAATTGATGCGGCGGACGTGCGCAAGTCGACCCCGTCGGCCGTTTGATCTTTCGATCGTCCCGTCGATAGTCGACGACGATTAATGATGGTCGGCCGTTAAGTTTTCGCTCACCAGTTTTTAAATCGAAAATTTCTATTTTTTCTTTATAGTTTTCGTAATGTAATGGCTGCGTTTGGCGCCATAACCTTAAAATAACAAAAACCATCGTATTAACGTGGATACGATTATAATTACATATCAAAGCGTTTGATGTTTGTTTAAAGTGCGCCAAATAAAAGTGAAATCCAGTGAATACTGAGAAGTGAGAATTTGTATTTTGTAATTTTTATGCAAACGTAAGCCTAATAGCCGACGCTGTTTTGTGTCATCGCAACAATAAAAGTACACACAAACGCGTTACAATAATATATTGGTAAATGTTGAATAACAGTTGTTATTGGTTTTAATCTGGAAAATATGCTATAAATTGTTATAATATTTTCAATTTATTTTTAACACATTTTTGGATTGCGTATTTCCTTATTTAAATTTAATTACTTGACAATATTATAAATGTTTATTTCTGTTGTCTGTATTGCAGTTGAACGCTGTCGTTTAACGTCGACGAGAAGAACACTATTCTGCAGTAACAAACGCATACAATAGAAAAAAGAAAATGTTAAAATCAAAGGTATAACTTTAAATTCTGCTTTTTATTAAAATCCATAGTAAGATGAACATTACACTGTTTGGTAAAATATTCTCAAATAATCAAGTACTTAGTTCCTAAATATATTAAAGTAACATTATATAAATGTATAATATGGACTTAGGATGTATTTACTTAGTAAGTACAACAATATTAGCAGTTTGAATATAATGTAAATTCAAATTTTGTCTTAAAAATTAGCATAATTATACATATATTGTTTGTTTATTCATTGGTAAACACGGTTGTTATTAATGTATGCTTACAATAGTAGTCTAATATTTTGATAGACATGTAGTATAATTTTGTTTAGATTAATTTATGTAAAATAATCTATGCAAAAAGCATAAGAGAAAAAATATGTTTAATAATAAAATATATCTATTTACTCTATTTCTAGACTATCATTTATTGTCTATTCAGTATAATATACTTTTGTTTGTCTTTTTTTTAGAGGCTATAATTGTTTGATACAATATATCATGATCTTCTAAATATTTACTCTGAAAATTTAATTATTATATGCAATTTTTTTTATAAAAATATTATTTTCATCTACTTACACTTAACATATATTATTTTTAATTTTATTATTATTTTATTTTTTTATGTCATAATTTTCAGGAAAAGTAAGTCCTTTTAAAATATGATTGCTAGTATCAAAGTATCTTTTTATATCTAGATATTAAGTTTGTATTATTATACTTGGAGTGTGTAGACACAATTTACATTCACTAGTGTATAATAATATGTATATGATTCGTATTTAGTGATGTCAGTTTTTTAATTTTATTACTGTATTCAATATTTCAATATGACTGTTTACCTATTTTATGCCAATTGAATAGTATTTTTAAATAATTATGTGAATTAATAATATATGTATTACAATTTTTTTCAGTACTTCCTATTTATTTTATTTGTAAGCTAATTTTTATTTTTTAGATTTTATCCAGTGTTTTAAGGAGTACTAATTTGACAAAACAACTATTTCGTAATAATTATACACAAGAAGCGCCACTACCCAACAAAATTGAAAAAAGTTGGTTTACTGTTAAACTTTAATTAAATATGTATTTTTGTTCCTTTATTTACACTTATATTACTGATTATTATATATAACATGGTTATTCATATTATATTTTATTTAACTAGCAATAAATAAAGTCACACTTTTGGGACGAGTTGGTGCAGATCCACAAAAACGAGGAACAGAAGAACATCCAGTTGTTGTATTTTCATTGGCTACACACCAAAATTATGTCAACAATAATGAAGGTAATACATTTAGTTTATGTTATTTGTATCATTTCTTTTATATTATGTTTATAATTTGTTTTAGAAAACACTCAAAAGACAGACTGGCACCGTATTGTTGTATTTAGGCCTGGATTGCGTGACACTGTATATAATTACCTACAAAAAGGACAACGTATACATATAAGTGGGAGATTAATCTATGGAGAATTAAAAGACGAATCTGGTAATTCTAGAACAACTACATCAATTGCTGCTGATGATATTATATTTTTTAATTCAAAAAATTAAACTTATTAATTTACCTAAATTTAATTTAAGTTATATTTGTTTAGTATGTAGAAGACATGCTCGTTTTGTTGCATGTAATTAAAATTCCTATAAGAATAAATTTTTTTTTTACATTTAAAACTGATAATTAAAAAAAAATGTTTAAATGATGTTAGTTATTATGTGACATTTTGTCCATACGGACATAATTAAAATTGGTTGAAAGTAGTACTTGTGTTGCACTAAACATTCTCATAAAACTATTTCTGCTATTCATAGTATGTTATACCATGGTGCTATATTTTTTATGTCAATGTAATAATATATAACTAAAGAATATTAAAACATGCAACATTTTGTTAAAAAAACAACATTTAGTAATTTATCTCATCCTTTTATATATAAAGTATATTATCATATTAAACATAACAATGCATTATTGTAATGTATTTATGTCTATAGTACCTACCTATTTAATGAATCACCTTACATAGCATATTTAACTTATAAATTAAGAAAATATTTATGGAGTGTACCTATATGTGTTAATTATATAGAAGTTTTATTTAGCTTGAAATGGATGAAACAGCAAACATTTATCACTGACCAGTTTTACAAATAGCTCAAGAACATTTAAAAACTAAAGATTTTAGTTAATAATGTTAGATACAATGGTATATTTCTTTATTTCAGAAAATAATCATGAATATTTTTAACAACAATTTTATTTTGTAGTATTGATTACTGATTACTGAAATTTGCTTATACTATATCATTATTTTGATTATCTTTATCACTCTACTCAGAATTTAAAACAAGTAAAAATAGTCACTTATATGAATTAAAAGTAAGTTTACTACAATGATTAATTACACTTACATTAGTTGTACAAAATGTCTTCTAGTTATCAGCCGATTAACTTATCAATTATAAAATATACCATATTATTGTGTACAATAAATTAATTAATAACTAATATTATATAAATACTCGCAGACTACATGCGTAAATTACTTGTTATATCTTGTATTTCATTAAAGCACAGGACAAATAGACAATTAGATGCTATCTAATATAATCTTATGCTTTATTCTCAGGTAAACAGCTAACAGTTATTGGCAAGTTTTGTTTTGTATTCATTTCAAGTCAAATAAAGTCATAAAAATAAATGATATTTAATTTTTTTATTAAGGATATAAATTGCTAAGTTTTTATTAAAATTTATTTATACTTATTTTTTTGTAAATATTTTGTGTGCCATATTTCTACTAATTATAATAATAATATATAACCTGCAACTATATTTTAAAATTGAACTAAACAAAAAATATTTTATTTTTATGAACCAAAATTAAATTTATGTGTAAATCCATGCATGGTAGTATTCTACATAGCAGCATGTAAGGCAACGTTTCCCAACCTCAGATTGCCCACTCACCCACCCTTATACAGTTATCAGGCAACTGCCCTTCACAATCACGGTCAACATGCCACTGGCCGTGAGTGTAGCATAATTCACATAATATTACTTCAAAATGATTTTTAATAAATATCAAAAAAAAAAATAAATTTTAAAAGATTGAGAAAGAAAATCGTAATGAATATTATAAATAATCTGTATCTTCGTGCCTACGTGAAATTTCTATTTTTGTTTATATTTTCTATTGTTTTAAACTATAATTAAGTGTTAATAAATGAGAATTATGTTTGCAATTATTATGATTTTTTTAAGTGTCACGAAAAGTTGAATTTAAAATGTAAGGGTCATGCTCATACCTCCCACCAAATAACGTCATCGATAGAGGACAAACAAATATAGAAATATTTATAAAACTATCATTAATTTATTAATCTATACGTGTATTAGGTACTATAAGTGTAATACTTATTAATATAATATATAAATATTAATTTATATACTTAATATAGCAGGTATGAGAAAATATTACTGGACTAATATACTTCAGTGAGGTATTCATTTTTAACATCGAAAAAAGCATTTATGTTTTAGTTTGATTTAATTTGTTATAATGTAATATCTAACATACAAGCAAAATAGTTTATCAAACTGGCTATGCATAGTTACATTTAGCCTCATAATAATCAGTTATAATATAATACAATTATATTATATTAGGTATAGTTCAATGATAGTTTTTTTAATAAATAATTATAACAATTCTTAATTAGATACCTATGTACTCAGTTATATTTGAATGAAAAATTGGTTTTACCGTTTCACAAACTTCGGACTATTTTATAGTTAGTTATACTAATATACTACATACAAGTTTAATTTGGCACCCTTCAAACAGCTGAAATAAAAAATCAGATGATGTATGTTGAAAAAGTTCTATAAAATAGCAATATAGCATAATATTTTATAAATTTACAAAACTGTCAATATTTCTTTATGTGCATAAAAATATATAAAACCGTTCAGCCAATTAATATTTGGCACCCTTTTAAAATTGTCGTTAGGTTCAACAAGGGACCGTTACTTCTTCCTCGAAATTCATCCCTTATAATATTGTAAGTATCTATTTAAAATTTTGTTTCAGATTACGCGTTTATAGGTATAATATAAATAATGAAGTGATTTCTCATTCATTCTCAGAATTAGTCCTGCTACTATAAAATAAAAACATAAATATCTTTATTCTAGGCGTAATATATTGACTATAGGTACATTTATAGTATACATTTTGGAGGTGTTTACGTTAAATTGTCCATTTTGTTTATATTTTAATAATGATTATATTAGCCAATCGGTAATTCTTACGAATTAATCGATTAAACGAATATTTCAAGCGATGCATTTTATTTTCATATTCACGCCAAAACATTTTTATGCATAGGAGAGGTTCTTCAATGTCAAGGTCTGCAGTGCGTATTAAATCATGCAATAAGTAGTACCTGCCTGCGTTTCACTTTCACGTGTACCAACTAGATAAAAATATTAACTACATACATTTATAAGCTAAACACATGGGTTTAATGGCAGGTGCATACATTAATTATCTGAAGTCAAATTATAAATACTAAAATGCAGTTCGTGCACATTGTACGCGACGCATAACCATCATAAATATTCATAATATACTGTTACTGCGCTAGTCTCGTGGTACTAACTTACAATATTATGCGGTTTAACTACATATTATATATTTTTATTATTATTATTTTTATATATATATATATATATATATATATATATAAATAACGATAAAATATTATAATAAAAAATAACATTAAAATTAAACGAATTAGCTTTATATATATAAATATATGTGTGTGTGTGTGTGTGTGTGTGTATATGGTAAATATTATAGTTTATTATAGATATTCATTACAATTTTATAAAATCAGTCAAGTTTTGTAGAGTAGTATTTAATTCAAAATTAATAATAACAAATATTAGATATTATTTTATTTAATTGATTTTGAAATGTTTTCTTCATTTGTGGTTACGTTCAACACAATGTTGACTGCTGCAGTACCCATAGCCAGTAGGCAATACCTCCCCCCTCTACATTATATATTTATATATTAATATATATATATTACTTTATTTCCTCCTTTATAAAACGTATGTACGCATTGATTAGTATGCTATGTCATATGGCAACCCATATATATTTTAGGCAGCTCGCTTTAAGTTAATTAAGCTGTTATATCTTATTTATATATTAGATAGACCTATATGGCTATGTCATATATAATACAATGTTATTATTTAATCAATTATACTTGGCATTTAATGTATGTATAAAGATAATTTCTTGTCTTATACTGTTTAATGCAACGTAGGTAATTTTGGTAATTTAATCAATGATGTATTATGTTTACTATAGTACATGAATTATTAAGGAGACGACATGACGTCACTTTGTATAGGATATTAATATTATTGTTATCTTTGTCTCCCAGTCACAGTTTCACACAACACCGCGTAATTAAGCGCGCATGCAATATCGAAAAAAACTGTATAAAGCTAATTAAAATTATTAATTTTTTATTTTATACTGATAAAATTATTTTACAAATTTAGTTCACTAATCAATAACCATCTCTTTACTAGTTTACTATCAACATAAAAAGTAAATATTGATTAGTAAACTACATTTGTGAACAATTTTATCAATATTATAAACTATAAATATCATGTAAATATTTTTTATTTATTAGTTCTAATATTTTTTTTAGAGACTTGTCTATCAAAACAAAGATTTTATCCTTAATGATAGACGATGCTACATTGCAATATTAGTGCAATCAATAAATTCTTGAAAATTTGCTAAAACTGCTATATATATAAATTAAAGAAATCACTATTTTATGGTATAACACTTTTACGTAAGTTGTTTACATATTTTTTTCAACTGATCGCTGTAGCTTATAGGTATAACATGTAGGGAGACAGGGAGATAATGAGTTAGTTACAGTTCAGTCACTTTAGTCCCAAATTCGGAATTATAGTTATGGCTGAGTTCCGTTCGGTAATACATCTAATTGAGTCTGATAAAACAACCAATTGATATTGGATTTTCTTATTGTTATCTAAGTAATTTATTACTAATAATAAGTACAGCTGAGTATGAGATGAGATAAATGACTGTTGTTTGTTTTCATACATATAATATTGTGGTATTATGTACGTCCGTCGATATTCATTATTCGGTAGCGCATTATTTGAAAATAATAATAATAATAAAGTGCATTTTTAATCAAAGGCGTTAAGTAGGTAAACGTAACATGCTATTTTATATTTTTCTTTTACAAAGAAAATCTATGAATCATAAATATATAATATTTTTATGTTTTTATCATTGTTAATAGGTTATTGCATGTAAGTATCTAAATATATATTTATAATATGTAATATTTTAAAAAATTTGTCTTTTTATATTTATACATAAGAACTTTCACCTCCATCACAAGCAAGCTTAAAGGAGGTGGGAAAATTTATTGTGCTAATTATGTATCTTATATGTCCAATGATAAATTTACAAATAAATTGTAAATTGTATAAAAAAAAGAACAATGTCGAACATCAAATAACACATCTACCCTATTCTATACTTTAATACAAATAATAAGTAATAAGTAATAATAAATGTTAATGAGTAACCACGGTAACGAAAATATTATGAAAATTGTCCTCGCCGAAAAAATAAGTTGTATCTAGTCCAAAAAACATATTTATGTCAATAAATAAAAATATAAAATACATATGTAACTATTCAATTAGTTTTTAATAAGTATATTATTTTAATTATTTTAGCATTTAATACTTCAACTTTAATATTCAGGCATATTGTGTACTAGTAATCATAAATTTGTAAAATTGAAATAAATAAAAATATATTTTTTTGATTGTTTTTTTACTCAATTATGTATTATTTTTTGAACTTCATTAGGTTATTTTTTGGACCAAATTAGGTGTAAACTTCAGTCTTTAGGACTTAACTATAATATATGCCCAATATACGTAATATATTATAGGGAAATTAATGTTTTAAATTTCGTAAATCGAATCGGAAAGGAGACATGTGACAATTGACCAATATTTCGTCACGATTTAAAGAAGTTATCTAATCAATTCCTATCCCTTATTATAAAAATCGAAGATTGTATTTTTCGAAAAAATCAATTTAGGTACTTTATAATCTTTAATTGGTTTTATAATGAAGTTTTTTATTTTAGTTTTGTATGAATGAAATTAATATAGATTTTTGGTTAAAAATAAAGACGAGGCGCTCCTTCCGTACTACACCTTAAGTTGCTTCAAAACTTGCATGGAACCTTAACTCCGCGGCATGATTCAGACATTCATCTACAGTGATCCAACTTTTTTAAACTTATTCTATATATATTGTAAATTGCAAATTGAAAATTTAAATTTGATACATGTATAATGCATATGGGTACATTGAATGAAAGGAACTAATTGGTGGAATAGGAACTAATTGGAAAACGGTTCATTGTAAAATATGCAAAAAAAAAATCAATCTAATAAATTGCTCTTTTTAAAATAGGTACCTTTAATCTAAATGTTAAAATATAGATTTTTTGCCTTCTAAATCGTAGATGTATAACGATATGCTTTAAAGTTGTATAGGTATAATATGTTCTAAATGTATTGATTTTATCGTCAATGGTTACGAATGAGTGAATGACTAACCTACGAGTTATTTAGAAAAACGGATGATTCTATATATATAATATAAAAAAACTATAAGCATATAATATCATTAAATATAATGATTTTCTCGAAATATTTCTTAATTTTTTTATCTATGACTACGTAGAATAGTTTTTGTAATGTTGCAGAATGTGTACAGGAAAAAAATGCACAACTCATTAGTGCGATGTCCTCTTAAAAATAGTTCAATGAGTGCAGTATCCCTGTTGACGGTCAAGTTCAATTAATGTGCAACGTCACTCATAAAGTCTAGTGCATACGCTATGTCTGAAATTGTGCAATAGATAACTTCTATTCAAACCTTATTATTATTTACTTATTTGCTTTATAATTTTATTATACCTATTATATAAATTATATTATAATCTACAATTTAAAAATATTTCTAGGTAATAATTGGTAATAATAGGTAATAATTATTGTTTGATGAGTAATGTTTATAAAAATATATAAATAATGTTATTTGTTTATAAGTTTAAGTTATAACAATGTTATTTTTAAAAGGTATTTTTTATTAAATTGATAAAATAAAATTGATGATTTTTTTTACACGCCGTTTCAAATGTGTAAAATTGAAATTATTGATATATTTTGGTTAGGAATGATTGTTTTATTCGTTAAACGTATTTAAACGCACTTGATTAATAATAAATGTACTTCAATGTTTATATTGTAGTCGTGCTAAGAAAATAATATGGGTATTTCTAAAGAAGCGAGTGCCGTTAATTTACCAACTAAAAAAAATTACCTTAAATTTTACCATTTTTTTTTTTTTACTGGTAAATTATTTAATATGTTAGTGACTCCTCTAATTAAATGTAATCAAAAACGCATTTCCTAAGTTGCAAAAGACATAATATCTTTTTTATTAATTTTCAATTTTCTGGACACTGTATACTGTCAAATGTCAATCAAGATCTATATTTAGTTCATTATTGTTATGATTAGAAAGAACTAAATTTGGCAAGTATACAACAATAGAAATAACAATAACAATCGTATTTACTAATAAAAAAGATGGCTCTAAGATTTAGCTATTTACCATTTTTACCACTTTATCGGTAAATTTACCGATATTTTTTTTTACGTGAATTCTTCATTTGTATTTCAGTATTTCAGTATTTGCCATTAGGATATAAAATCAATAGTATTTAGTAGGTATAAAAAAAATTCAAAAATATATTTATTTATTGACGAATTAAAAATGGGAAAACAATATTATCACGATTAATTGTAAAAGCTTAGATACCTAATAAATATATTCAGATACTATTAGTGTAGTATACAAAATTGTATTTATCATGGTTAAATCTGTTTTAAAAATAATTTATACATACAAATATACAATACAAATATGCATGATTGTCAATTATAGTAAATAATACTAATTACTAATACTTATTTAAATAGAAAAACAGAAGGATAAATAAATATACAACATTTGAGCACATACATGAAAATATTAAATGATTTTTTTGTGTTTTCTTCCCATCATTTACTAAGATTTTGTAATCTTTAATTACATAGTTACTTTATAAATATAATTTATTTTACAGTAATTTCGGTCATTATTTCAGGTTTATCAAATAATAATTTTAGGAACTAGGTTTATGTAATAGTCTGTAATCAATGTAATTTATTTTTTATTTAGGTATAGGTAGTATAAGTACTTATATTTATTAATTATTACTTATTCAAATTTAAATAAAATATATATTATTGCGCATCTGCATAAAAAATGTGCATCGATTTAAAGTCAATCTATTAATATATTATTTATAAGCGTACGTATACTTACGTCATAAAAGTGATTAGGTACCTACTGGACCTAAAAATGAAGAAGGAGAGAATATAACCGATCAGCTTTATCCTACCTTAGCTTTAGAAGTGGTAATCATCAATATTGTACAGTAATTTGTATTTGCCTAGATTTTTAGTTATTTCTCGAAAAGTCGTATGTTATACATTCATATTAATGAGTTTTTGTTAAATACTTATTTAGAGTCGCTGAGACCACAGATATGGATAATAAATTAGATTGATAAAATTGCTAACTATACAATACGTAAACAAGCAGGCCATGTGGACGCCGCTTTACGTCTAGTTGGTTGTGGGCTAATTTTATCAATTTTTATCGTTATGGTAATAACACTAATTTGGATAGTAAAACTAATGATAATTTAATAACTAATTATTCAAAACTTTATTTAAATTATGTAAATGGTGTATATTATTGCAATGTAACCATTAGGAATTATGCATTCAAAACTTAGTGCCAACTGGTTCAGTAGTTTCCAAGTCTATAAACCCATCCAATAGTATATTGGTTTTTAGGTATAAAGATACTATACATCATATAATAGAAAAAATATTGATTAAGTTAAAATAAAATTAAAAATCTATGTTATTTATCTAGACTCTACAGCCTACTCTATAATTATTATACAATGTATTCTACTATTCTGTATATTATTTACATAAGATAATAATTCTGATAAAAATAAAATTTTTAAAAAAATTTTATCGTTTTAAGTATTATAGTATACTACGCTCGATAAACTATATTATTTACTATCAACAAAAATATTTGATATCAATACTATCATATATAATATGTTAATATTTGAAAATTGAATTCATCAGATTGTTAATAACATTAACTAGGTAATTACAAAACTTTTATTATTCATATTATATCACTTATTAAGCTGTTATAAAGTAGGTATAATCATTTTGGTTTTAAATTTTCAATATACGAGTATGTACATTTTTATCAACTCAAAAATATAATGCGGTATATAGTCCGTGTGTTGACTTCTGACTATAAAGTATAGTAAATCACTTTACTTTATATAGGTTCCCACGATTATATTATTATCTACCTACATTCACCTTCATAATTTTGTTATGCGATGGAAATTTAATACAAGTACATTTTTCTGGTATACAAACACAATTTTATGTTTCTATTATTTAGTTACGCCTGTTTGACACAAATCACTAGCAACAAGCTTATAATCAGCACTAGAACTCGGTGTCCTTGTATTACCATCGCAGGAAACGGAAGAGTTAAACGCCAGTGAAGATTTTTTAAAAAATGTAATCCCTCATTAAATATATAGAACTACCAAGAAGTTAAGAACAAGTTAATATTAATTAGCTCAATGTTTATTAATGTGATAAATACATAATACATTGATACATTAGTAAAGATTGTATTTTTTGTAAATTGTAATGCGTATATACACTATACATATAATCGTGTGCCTATCTAGTGAATGTTTAGACTTATTGAGGTCTTTTTTGATCTTTTTTAGTCTTTTAAGATATTTTATATTTATTTATTTTAACGTTATGAACAATAGAAATCTGATAGAAATCTCTTAGTCTTAACACTATATAATATGCAATACTTGAAGTATGGAAGAAAACTGTACTACACACAGTGCATACATATATTTAAGCTCACTAGTCGTTTTATTTACAATAATAAATACCTAAATACATAGCTATGGAAATAATATTTTGTAACTCATGACCTATTAACTATTTTGAAATTAGAATAACTTATTATACTAAATGAAGAAGCTTGATATGTTATAATATGTAGTTAGTTTCACATAGATTTTTGAGTATATTATTTGTTTCCTTTTCGATTGACAACCAAACCCACGGGGACCTATTACATTGAAATGTTAAAATCTGTGGTTTTTTTGTAGTTATGCCGTTTTTTCTAAATTCTCTATAGAACCGCCATGAAATTAAAATGAAATCCACATGAAACGACCATTCTAAATAACATTTTTTTTTAACAATTGTTTATTCTATTGGTATTGTATTACTTCGGCAGGTCGTAAAGAAAAAAACAAATAAAGTATGGATATAATGATAATAATAGAAAAAAAAATAACAAATAGTGAAAACATTTTGAAAAATTCTGCACTTTGAGTCTTAAATAAAATATAATAATACGAATATTGAAATATTGTAATTTTTATAGACTTTATAAGTCTTGTACTCTTCCGTGTTTATTACGATTACAATTATCTGTATATTATTATGACGTGATGATATTATGGAGCCATGAATACGTTAATATTGGTGTTTACTATTTTTCCATTCATAAGAAAATTCATTATCAACGTCTCTCGTTGTCTTCAACACACTTTGTCCTAATAAGGACGAATATAAAGAGGATAAGTGTAGTATATTCTTATATTCTTTTCATGAGAAAATTTTTATTTATACGCGGAACCCTATATTGCAGCTGCAGTCCCTCGAACACCAACGCTTTTGTGCAAATTTGATCTACAACAACACTATATACAGGTAGGTAAGGCATTTAATATTTATAGAACCTCGAGTTTATTGGAATTTTATTGTATCATTATAGTTCTAATATCGATGCAGGAAGTCGGGAAATCTGCAGTGGACAGAATATATAATATAGCTTGTGCTCATCGATGATGACATGCACACTGTAATGTTATAACATAATACCACTGCGGTACGAGCGTATACTGTAACAATAAAAATAAATAATAGGAACATAATATTACACAGACATCTCCACCCACGATTTTTAACTACATAGCTCAAATGCCGCCGCGATGTCGATCTCATCACTGTGTACGGACACCGGTGGCGGACGACGATTTCATGTATTATAATAACACAATATATATAATATATACATACATGATTCATATATATATATCATTATTCATTATTCATTATATATCATCATTCATATATATATATATATATATATACTATGTATACACATCACACATTGCACTCGTATGTTTTATTCAACTTTGCAACGTTATTTCTCGCTAATCTCGCGGTGACTGCACACGCACGCGTATACTATATACACGCACACCTACTTATACGAATTAATATACTATGTACTATAAAAATTGTGTATAATAATAGAACTATACACTCTCATATGTATTATTATTATTATTATTATATATATATATATATATATAGATAATGCTATAGTATATAGCATACAGTATTAGTTATAGTATATACGCCGCAGCGATTCCCATGGTCGATAACATAATAATAACTATAATAATAGTATATATAATAGAGAAAAACCGTTGCGATGGGCATGACCCTCGGCGATCGGCTACTATGGAACTACACATCAGCTATAATACAATAATATAATAACCTATAATTGATTGACATATTGACAACGCGCCATCGTAATATTTATACCGGATAAATAATATAAACATGTATAAACACACATACATACATATGTGTGTGTGTGTGTGTGTGTGTGTGTGCATAAAATATAATGTATATACAGGTACCTGTAATGCATCACGAGTTGCAGCATATACTTGTTCGAGTACCTATGCGACATCTCTGCGAAATGCCATCGCCGCGGGCTCGAATGTAGCTCAATGGTATTATAGGCATAAGTTTTTTTTCACAATAGGTACATAAACATCTATGTATATAGGTATATAGGTACGTCGTATGTTATTGTGTTATATACTTGCAGTATATTATATATATATATACCTACATGATAATTCACCAAACGTGCTCAATCACATTTTTTTATTTAATAATCAATTTTTTCAAAGTCTCGAATACACTCGAATACCGCATATTTTCAAATATTTGAGATTTTCTGTACTACTATTGAGGAGTGTCTTATGGGGACATAAAATTCTGTTTTTCAAACAAGAAACTTCCAATTCAACAGTAAATCATTAAGAGAAAAATTTTTCTGAAAACTTTGACGCGTATCAAAATCAAAATTCAAACAAATATAGGTTTTAAGTTATTTAATTTTGTGTATTAAGGAGTAATAGATCCATGATAATGGGTTTGGAACATATGGGGGCTATGAAAATTCGAAAAATTTAGTAATTAATATTACTTAGTCTATTAATATTTATAATTTATAAAAAAAGTCTAAGTATAATAAATACTAGATCCAATACTATAAATATTTTGTATATTTGTAATACCATTTTGAAGGATTGCCTATTATCCTTAGTATAAAAATTGTAATAACTGAAAAACTACTCGTTCAAATTTTGAATTAAGCTCCTCAAAAATGTCAAAAAAATATATACGTCGAATAATTTCTAGTAAAAAAAAGGGGTATTCTCATTTGAAAAACAGAAGTTTGTATCGTTACAGGATACTTCCTCAAGTAGTACAAACAATCTCAAGAATCTGAAAATATGGTCTTAAAGTATATTTAAAAAATCTGAAAATCAGAATCTGAATAAATTCATTATTAAATGAAATAATGGGGATGGGGTGAGCATGCTTGGTGAATCGCCCTGTGCACAGTGATCGCGGGCAACAATGGGAAACGATGGCGACTGCACTTGCTTATGTGTATGTAATGTGTACATATAATGTAACGTACGCGTAACGCCCGGCCCAAGGGTAACTATGATCAGCGGCGCGAGTACGATTAAACGCAATTGTGCGGTGAACCATTGTAAATAGATATCGTATAATATAATAAAATATATAATACGATATAAATATAGTTATTTCCGTAAAATTAATATCACGTTTATATGCGTATAGAACATTGGAATACTAAATATCGAAAGAAACAGAACTTTAGATATTATTATATAGGGTATATATACAGGAGAAATAATCGTTTGCAACGACGCTCAAGGGATCAAGAAAAATGGGTTATACCTAATGACCGAAATTTAACAATTATATTGTACCGTAAACATGGCGGATATTCCGCCAAAAGTATATACGTTTCCCATTTTCATCAAAACCATAGGATTCACATTTCCGTGATATTTTACAACTTTTAAAATTATAATCGTAATTCATGTAACGTTTATACTTTGTACTGTATACATATACAGCAGTGTTTAGCGCGTTTCTTTTAGAAAAAGAATATGTTCAGTTCCTCGTTCTTTTAAAAAAAAATTTAATTTTGTTAAAGCTTGAACTTATATATTATATTGTCAAAAAAAGACGTGTAGTTGATTCATCATAAACATACCTCCTTTTTTCCATTTAATAATAAATTTATTCAAATTATGATTTTTAAATTATTAATTATAAATAAATATACATTTAAAGACCATATTTTCGAATTATTGAGATTTTGTACTACTTAAAGAAATGTTCTGTTGCGATATAAACTTCTGTTTTTTAAATGAGAACACTCCTTATTCCTTTTTACTGTAAATTATTTTAAGGATAATTTTTTTGAAAATGTTGAAGTATTTAATTTTAACTTTAAACTAGTAGTTTCTCAGTTATAAATATTTATTTTTAAATGTTTTTTTATATGTTTGTACAAAAATATAAATAAAATAGACCTAATATCGGATTAGGTATTTATAATAGTTAGACCATTCTTACAAATAATTATAAATATTAATATATTAATATAATTATTAACATTTTAAAATCTCCACGATATCCTCATATCTTTCAAACCCACTATCGTGAACCTATTACCCTTAGAACAGAGTTAAAAACTCAAAAACTACTTTCTAAAATTATAATTTTCATACTATTACGTCAATATTTTCAGAAATGTTAATCACTAAATCATTTTTTTATTAAAAAAAAAAATTTTTACAATCTGTAATAATATACAGCTAAATAATTAATATGAAAAAATAGGAGTTCACATTTGAAAAACATAAGTTGTTGTGGGTATCTCCACAGGATACTCTTTTTTAAATTTAGTACAAAAAAGAACTCTAGAATTTAAAAATATGGTCCTCAAGTAGGTATATTTAAAAATCCCGAACGGCAAATTTTGAATAATTGCATTATTAGAGAAAAATGGGGGGGGGGGGGTTGAGTATGCTCGGCGAATCATCCTGTAAAATATATGTCACGTGTCGCGTGTCGCGTGCGTATAGGTGCATCGTATATTTGTTACCCATATGTATTTACACAAAATATTCGATGTGTGATATAAAAATAATAAAAATAATATAATTATAATTTAAACGTCAGCAAAACACATTAAGCACCGCTAAGGTGTATTTACCCACAGGGTGAATATTTTCTTTCTATTTTTTAGAATAATTTATTTAATAAACACACATTTTTCAAAACTATAAGTCTAAATATAATAACTAGATATCTATTTGTATAGGGTTATTTAGGTTTAAAAATCAAATAAATGTATTTATTATATTTTTTGTAACTGCATAAGGCAGATACAGACGTATAAGTATAAGATATATTGGTATAACAGTGTGTACAATTTTTATTTTAGTCGAGTTTTAATATTTTGTTTGCTCGATATTGATGAAAGTTCTATAGAAGGTTTATTAAGGTAATTTAGGTCAATCTATATAGCACCATAAGCTTTCCTCTACAGACTTATCAGATTGGCCGTAGCCATTTTCCTCTACTTTCTATTTTCTTCCAATAAAAAATTAAGAATAAAAGTTTTGTTTATGTTGAACATAAATAAAATAAATAGCAAAAATATATTTTTAAGCAATATTATATTAAAATTTAAATATATTTCTTATAATATTAAATTAACAAAAAAAAAAATTCATAATAATCGGTGATAATTGATACACAATTTTATAACAAACGTGTTTACGTATATTATACACTTATACCCATATATTTACGTATCTTAATTAGGCTTTATCATTTTTATGACGTTATGATATTATCAACTATTACTCTCTCTTTATAATACAGTACACAACACTACAAGACTGATGCCGGCTAAATATTTTTATAATTGGAGAAAAATAAATATAATTTTAGACCAAAAAAATGTTTGGAGGAAAATTAAATCATATATTTTTTTTGTTTTTTGGAGAAAAATGGACAGTGGAGAAAAACAGTATCTAACTTCTGGAGGAAAATAGACTCGCTTATCAGATTTTGATGTAGCAGGCATAACTAGATGTGGTGCGTCTGCATGTAATAATGAGATGTATATTCAGTATACCATCCAGTTGTCTACCCAGTGGTGCTTAAGACAAATTTTTCAGGTGTAGCAAAACATAATTTTACCCACCCCTTTCAAAACTCAAAATTTAATAATCTTTTTTTGGTTATACTAACTGTTAATATATATATTAATATACCAATAGGAATAGATATCATTAGAGTTGGAAGTGGTTTAAGCTATTTAAGAAAGTGATTAAGTGACTCAACTTAATCATAAAAGTGACCAAAAATTGACCTACATAAATATTTATTCCAACAACTTTTTGTTAATAAATATTTTTCTTTGAATATTGTTCTTCCCTTATTTTCAATGTGTAGCGTTTGCTACACCTAATCATAGGGTTGGGCACCACTGTGTCTACATATAAGACATCGCAGACGTAGGTACATTGTAGCCATATGTCTATTGGGCGCGACTAAAGCCGTTTTTGTATACAAAAGGAGTGAACGAGGAGGAGAATTTTTGGGGCTATATTTTTTAAATCCCTCAACCATAGATAAATTATGCATATTATAGGTAAATAGGTTTGTTTTTAACCGGATCTATCGTGCCACAAAAACAAAAACAATTTTTATTATTCGCGTAAAGATTTTTTTTTTTTATTCGACTGAAGATTCAGTCATCCGTTGCTGCCACAAAAAATCACACGTGTACGCCACTGTGTCTGTCCCAAATATTGACGCAAAACGGAGTGCGTATGTATACCGCCAAGATATACCGAGTATATACGTGTTTTTTACAGCGATATCGTAATATCATTATAGTCACACATCACAGTACCATAATATACGCGACGTGTACCATTATTGGATCGGCTATTATTATTGTTTTAAACAAATACCTATCCTAGGCTGCCGTGGACCGTGGTTGTAGTGGTGGCGGGCGGCAGTAGCGGCGTCATCGCACGCTGTTCCGTGAGAAAAAAAAACTAGTCGCACGCACGTGGCGAAGACTAGTTTTGCACGTACACGATAATAATAATAATAATATAATATCATTATATGCAGTTGCATATTGCACAACCCGTTGCGGCGGCGGTGCATTCATTGTGTGTGTGTGTGTGTGTACTCGTACACGGCCGTCGTAATAATAATAATAATAATGTACTGTATACATTAAATATAATAATAATAATAATAATAATAAAGTAAGTTGCAGTTTTGGCGCCGTCGTGTCCACGCACCTTGCAGCGCGGCGCACGCGCATTTCAACAGGTATATAAGTACCGCCGCCCCCGCCGCCGTACACAAACACACGCCAACGCACCACTTCCCTTATTTTTCTAACAATATATTATATTCATTTATCTCTGTGACGTTGTAATCGTCGGCTTCGTCGTCGTCGTCTTCTTCTTCTTCTTCTTCTTCGCCACCGGATGACCTTTAAAAAAACCAGAATGCGGCCATACCTATGCCCGTATTATGTGCGGCGCGTGTGCGCCGTGTAACGCCGCCGCCGCTGTCGATTTCGTATTTGAACGGCGTGCGATAGTACACATCACGCGATTTAAACACACATGTTTTAGGTGTTTGCATATATAATATTATAGCCGGTACGTGGTAGCACGTGGTAATATATTCGCACACGATAATATACAATAATATTCGTGTTTATATGACCCGGTACCGCCACTTCTAATAGTTTTTATCCGTCGTCGTCGCTTTTATATATTATCATATTATTGTATTTCGTGTGTTTATAATATTACAATATTGGCGAATTTTATGCGCGAAAATACGCGTCACCGTCCCCCACGCACCGTCACGCACCCCCACTCGTCACTCGATCCGCCCAAACGCTGTGAAGGTACCTACGATATACCTATATTGGTTATTAGTTATTATTTATTACTTATGTATTATAATAATATTATATCGCCACCGCCGAGTTTATCTTGAGTAGAAACATAATAATATCATACTGCAGCTGTACCAACGTCTCTACGTCATATAATTGTGTACGAAATAATAATATTAATATATAGGCATAATACATATGCATGGGTTAGACTAAGGAATGGGCAAATAATTCGAAAAAAAGCAATTAGTTACAAATTACAAAATACATAATTGAATTACTCCCAATCACAAATTATGCAACTTAAAAAAAGCAGTTAAGTTCTTATATCATAATTAAAAACTTTAAATAAATAATTAATTATATATACAGTATAAAATATAAATACGCTATAGTTGTAATTTTCTTTCACAAGAACGAGCGGCTTTTCAAATTATTGCTTATCTGCGATACCCTTGAACGGATAGGCGCCATCATAACCAGCAATAGAAAACAATCTTTTTACTGGGACTGACGAACAAAGATCGCAGTATATTATTGAATAAATAATTCTTTATTGACTAGATAATTATTCAAACATTGTAGTGTTTTAATTTTAGGATTGAAAAATTGCATCAGTCGTACTTCGATGCGGTTTTGAGAAGTATCTACAGAAGATTGGCCAGATTTCTGGGGACATAAATGTACTAAAAAACTTTCCTTATGATCTGATTTATTAGAATTTATATTTTCACTATATCGACAATAACAATTTGTTTAGCTGTATTAATACGAAGCATTTGTATTCTATTTTCATCAACTTCACTAATACCTTCTAGAATCCAACGCATATCAAAAACAATTTTGAATCTATTATATAATTTGACACACAGTGGAGTTATTAAATTAATACCTACTCGGTATAATACGGGTAAACGTGTAGACAATTAAGATAATCATAATATAAAATACAAATTACATTTGTTCTGTACTTAGCTTGTATTATCTTATTGCAAATTGTACGTAGTATTAGTTATATTTCGTATTTCTTACTCATTTCATTTTTAAAAATGTAACTTCGGTAATTTTTAATTACTAATTACACAAATTTTAGGTGATTAATAATTATCCATTACAATTTACTTTAAAAGTATATATGCAAATACCAATTAGAAATTACTTAAGTAATTTAATTACACTAAATTGAAAAGTGCTCAACCCTGATTAAACCACAACTTGATACAGATGATAAATAACAATTATATAATATTATTGTTCCAAAATATTGTGTTTTAGTATATGTACTTTAGATACTTACTTTTTCTTTTGAGAGAATAAATTTAAAACATTTACGTTGTGGAAATACCTACCGTGTAGAATAGTATATTATATTAGACGTTTAGGCACAACTGTGTTGTATGTATTACGATTATTAGGTACTATATAAAATTAATAATTTTTAATTAATATCAGTGTCATATTATTATATTACATTAAGTCATTTAATAACAACTAATTTTTAAATTTAAACGTAACCACCTATTATATCTTTTCAATTCCTCCAATATTCTTTTTGGCATCAAAAATATCCTCTCAAACAAATAAAAAAAATATATCATATTTAATATATTATCTTTCTTTAACCATACAGACAATTTAATTTTACATTTTTGTAAATAACTTCTGTTTTATATTGTTCTCTTTATGTTCCTCGCTATTACCTAATTGTCAAAACTTATTGTATATTACAAAGTTTAAATAAAAATAAAAAAAAATTTTGTTTAGGACTTTTTTTTCAAAATATATTTTCAATTTTGTAGACGCACAATATAACAAATCTGTATTTGTTTTATTCTGTTTATTACCAACACTGAAGGTAATATGTAAAAAATAAAATAAAAATAAATCGACGATTTTAATAATGTAGGTATACTATACTGTATGATATACGTATACTGGCCTCTCCCTCTAAGCAATTACCTCATGTCTCCTCCATTCATCGAGATTCACGTTTAGCGCGTGACGTCACTGGTATGTACCAAAAACAAACGTTCTATATATATATTACAATTTTAATCACGGGAAAACACGAATTTACGAAATATCCAATATAATATAGGTAACTCGTAGTTATGTTATTCACATCGGATAAATCGTATACGATCTTGGGAAGAATATACCAATAATTTGCACCCAGTAGTCTGAACAATGGTACAAGTTGTACATTTTTATGATTTTTAGGTGAACTTCAAGTATTAGAAAAAATGTCGTATATTTTTTGTAGTATTATAGTATTGTAATATTACTGTATTGTAATACAATATATTTTATTTATTTTTGATATCAGAAAGATTAATGGGCCTCGCACTGAGTTAAAAACTCGTGTAGGGAGGCCCAGGAGATATTTTGTTTACAATAAATCATTATACACACGTAAAAAATTCAAAAACAAAAGTCAAAACAGCAAAATTAAACAATAATTTAAATAATAATGGAAAATTACAATTTTGGTATTAAACATGATATTATATAAATTTTGTTAAATCATATTCATGAAGATGTAAGTGAGTAATGTATTTTTTGAACATCGGTAGACGGTAGGGACATATTGACCACATAATTGGGTATTAAATTATGTATCTGAGTCCCAACGAACTCGAACGTCTTACGACATCCGGTTTTTTTGGACATTTTAAGAAGTTATTTGCATGAGGTTATCATGTCTTATAGGGAACAATGGATTATGATTTTCAAGTAAATTATAGTACAAGTTTTTATATATAGATTATTTGAGTGCATTAAAATTTTCAAATAATTTTTTTGTTAGATATCTCCAATCTTTATTGCATGCAAATCTTATAATAGTATATTGACCTTATATACCTTATTTGAATCGATCAGTATCACACATTTTTAATCGATTTAAATACGTTGTATAGATAGGCTGGTAAGCACAAAAAAAAACTAAAAATATATCTAGAAATACGCGTATGGCGTATAATATCACATAATACGTAAAGTACCAATATAATACAATACATAAAAATATATTAGTTTTTTTTTTTATTTATTTAAATATATTCAATCTGTTTACAATAAAAACCAATAAGTAATAAGAATAACATAATATACAAAAGAAAAAAGAATAAAACGGACATGAATAACATGAAGATGAGACCGTTCATTAACAGAACCTCAGAATTTTTTTTTTTAATATCCCCCTATTTTAGGAGATCTCTAGACCAGTTTTTTTTTAATCGACAGTAAATTTGTGGTAATGTAAGAGAGGACATATTTTGAATGAAGGGGTTTATGTGGTTTGCTAATTTTGAATGGAAACTTTTGTAGTGGCTTTTTGCGAGCTCGTTTACTATTTGTATTTTTAGGTCATTATAAGGGCTACATTTGTTATGTATTATGGAGCACCGGTGATAAGTTTTAGGATAATTGATTGAAGACTTGAATAGTGCGAATGTTTGCGGGTTTTGTTGGGCCCCAAATTTGGATGCCGTATAACCATACTGGCCTGATGATTACTTTGTATAGGAGTAGTTTGTTTTTGAGACTCAAGTTAGATTTTAATAGAAGTCTAAGTAAATGGAGGCGAGAGTTAAGTTATTTTCATTTTTGCTTGGTGTGGTTTGACCAAGTTAATCTTTTATCCAGAATTATACCTAGATATTTATTTGATTGGTGGAGTGGAATTGGTTTGTTGTTAAACTTTAATGGGAGGCATTCTCTTTTGTTTAGTGAAAAATTCACCTGTACAGATTTTTCGTCATTGATTTTAATTTTCCAGTTTTTGGCCCAAGATTCTATTTCATTTAGATGTAATTGTAAATTTTAAGATGCGATATCAGAAAATTTATTTGACGTAAGTATTGCTGTGTCGTCAGCAAATGAGGCGAGAAGAGTTTGGTTTGATGTAGGAATATCAGCGGTGAAGATATTATAAAGTATAGGCGATAGGTCACTACCCCGGGGAACTCCAGCTTTAATATACTGTACAGTTGAATAATTATTTTTTTGGTGAACGGAAAAACACCGATATTCAAGATATAATAGTTATAACATATTTTATCAAACTTCGTACAACACAATAATAATGCAAAAAAAAAAAATTATTCGTACTTCGGGACTGCGATTAAATTCGTTGAAATTATAATTTTACATCGATTATTACAATATCCCATTGCACACAAATTTGTTCGCCAATGAATATAATATACTTTATTGTATACTGAATTTGGTAATCACTCAGTCATCAGTATACTTATTATAGTAGTATTATAGGTGTACACATTATATTCAGCACACGCATAACGTTTCCGTATACGGCTGTTTTGCAAAAAGCAGTTAATTTTAATATTTTTTACGTACATAGTATTGCTATATACTGCAGGTAGCGGGTAGTGAGTACAATAATTTATATATATAAGAGTAAGTACATAACGTATTATATACTCGTCACGAAATATTGTAAAACTAAATGGGTATATAAAAAAAAAATTCTCGTACAAACGATTTATCGATCCAAAACTATAATACTATCCAAAACGCAATATTATGTTGGAAATACATTATTTCATTCTATTTGCACGTGCATAACGTGACATGCGCGTACGATGTCACAATTTATTAATTTAATCGTGATGCAGTATGGGCGCCCCTCCCCCCATATTCGCGACGTTGCTGCAGTTGTAATGCAGTACGTTAGTGTTTCAGAATTTTTAGTTTTATTCGTCCTATAGCACGACTATGCATATTATAATGGCTTCTATTATATTATGGTCAAGCATGAATAAGGAGGGAGAACCGGGGGACATTGCCCCGGGGGCTACAAGGTCGAGGGGCCCACTCGTCGCAATAATGTCTAAATATATTTATTTTTAAATTTAATTCACTAGGTTAGTGTTATATTATACGTCTTATTATTTACGAGTACAGTAAAATTAACAATTTTAAAACGGGAAATCTGGAAAATATGGATTTTTAATTGTTTTTTTTTTTTGTTTTACTGTTGACATATTTTACTAAAATTCGTTTTTAAATACTTTCAACACCTGATTAAAATTGTACTATCAAAACAAACAATTAATATTTTAATTGATTTTACAAGTCCATAGTTTTATATATATATTTTTTTATTTTTAGAAGAAAATATACAATCTATATCTAAGACATAAGTATATGTGCGATAAGAGAGAAACAAACAAATAAACATGATTTACATAATTTTGGGAAAAAAGCCACCCACTAATGACACTTTCGAGGTGGATTTATATAAGATAAATTTGTATCTGCTATTTCATGCTGTGGTACAATTTGTTGTCTTATTATATTAGTATATAGGAAGTACTAATTAGTGATATAATTGTATATCTATATAGGTATACTAAATAGATTTTGCTGTTTTATACGTTTACTAGCTGTCCCGCCCAGCGTTGCCTGAGCCAAATATTAAGTTACGATTAACCTGAAGTGATTTACATGCATTTAAATCGCCTACGGTGGATTGCGGACCCCATGAAGTACGTAAGTGAGTGAAATAAAAATTGAGTATGAAAAACATTGCAACGGTTGCCCGTGCCGAAAATTTGTTTTTTTCTATAAATTTATTTACAAAAATATGTGTATGATAACTTACTATTACTAATTATAAAAGTTATAAATATGTAACCATTGACAACCTTATAAATAAATAGAGATTGGTGGTATAACAACCATTTATAAACAAATATTTCCATCGTAAATCTCAAAATCCCTGTTTGAGCATCTCCCGGGGTTGGGTTTTTCCAAATTTTTCTTTCGTAAAAACCATCTCCTGGCAATTACAAACAATTAAAAAAAAAATTTTGAGCGAAATCGGTCCAACCATTCAAGTGTGATGGCGTGACCAAGGGAAATAGGGATATATTTATATATATAGATGACAATTATTTTACAAAAATGAATTTTAGTATTAACAAAATATCAAGCACAATATAATAGGCTGTGGAGAATTTAGGAGTTATATGACGGAGATGGTAATTTAAATTTGATTTTAACAGTTTTAAGGGTGAACACGGAAGTAGTTATCCTGCTAGATGCTATCCATACGAATATTACATAGCTAACTGCGTATTATCGTCTCCCTGGAAACTTATGTGTCTCTATAATATTTTCAACAGTATTTAACTCCTCGACATCAGCTATTTCGAGTATCTTTAAGAATGTAATTTATGACTCTGAAGAGCTGTTAGAGACCATCGATGAACTTATATTACCCGTTCTTCAAAATCTAAATATGTTCATTTCGGACTTCATTATACGTTCGCCTACCTACATTCATGATGTATAATGTCTGCGTGTTGAAGTTGGTCCATTAAAAGACAAGCTAATTTCGTATGCAGTACATACGCAACTACTGCAATAAACTCAATGTGACGTATTGAAAATCCCGAAATCTCATTTGACAGAAATAAACTGGGTTTTTTTATTACTATATTTCTTTTGGCTTTCATGGGCGTATGTTCGTATTCA
The DNA here is from genome assembly GCA_014851325.1 of Pentalonia nigronervosa. NCBI lineage: Eukaryota > Metazoa > Arthropoda > Insecta > Hemiptera > Aphididae > Pentalonia > Pentalonia nigronervosa. Next base: position 92,268 of record JACXSJ010000274.1, read on the forward strand.
ACTTCTGATCTGCGTACACAATAATAATAATGTAAATAATTATTAAATTGTATATTTTCTTGCAATAAATCTATGTGACATTTTAACGTATAAATTAATAATTATATTCGTTGTATGTTTACAGTTAATTGTTGAGTTGTAATAATCTAGTACTAATAGCTAATGAAAAAAAAAAAAAATTATAATACTAACTTGTTTATCAAAAAGGTAAATTCCCCACAGTCGTATAGTAACAAGAAAATAGACGGTAACAAAATTAATTTTTAATAATATTTGTACGTACAGTGGAAATCTTAATTTTATTTCATAACACTTACATTATAATATAGTAATAAATATAGTAACTTATTATTTAATTATTTAATTATCTAATCTCTTAAAGAAATCTCAACCTCATGAAAGTAATGATGGTCTAGCCAGCACTTTATGCGGTATAATATGTAGAATAAAGCTAACATTGTTGTATAATAGTCAATAATCATACTAAGTTCGAACCAACTGCTGACCTCTTTTATATAAAAAAAAGTACCTGCCTATTTACATGACAACATACATAAGGGTGTGTCTCTCCCCTATGGACTCAGAATGACTAAACAGTGGAGTTGATTATTTTTGCATTTAAATTTATATTATTTTTATATTTTATTAGGTGCATTAATGATGTCTATGATGAGTCCAATTCCTATAAATATTGATTTCATATATTTGTATAATTTATTTTAACCTAAACTACAATAACGTTAAATCCATAAATTTGTTTTTATTATGATAATGAATTATAATTGATTGAAATACACTAACAAAAAAATAATTCGTTCAGGTAAATATTTAATAGATTAAACTAAAACTTGTTGATAGTTTATAAATTAGTTTTTACACTGCACTTTATTTCGTTTATATTGCAGTTAAGCCAGAGTGATCATTATCATCTGTATATATTATAGGTATAATGTATATGGTTTAAAAAAATTTACTTAATTTAATAGCACAAGATTAGTTTTAAATAAAAAAATTTTGATCCAATTTATTAATAAACTAATTATGTTAACTAAACATATTATTTTAGCTATATAATTATATGTACTTTATAAAAGTCAGATTAACTGGTAGGGGTATTAACTGTTTCATGTTCTTTAAAAACACTAAATTTATAATTTGTTTTTTTATTGTGTCAAGAAAATATACTTTGTAACATATAACAGGTAACTACTCCCCCTCCTTCATTATAAACAGTTTATATCACAGTTGATAAATTAATATGGGTGTACAATTATAGACTCTTTAGATAGGTATAATTTAATTTAAGATTGCATTAATCTATCTGAATTTTAAATTTTAAATATTAACTAAGAATTTATTATTTTATTATATAATTAGGTTTTAATATCATTAAACAATTTTTAAGCTCGATATCATTAAAAATATAAGTTCTTTGGTGTTCCAGTAAAAAATAAACGAAAAATAGTTAGACAATTTATATAATTGTTGTTTTTATTGAAAATAATTTATAATAAATTTAGCATTTAAAATTTTTCATGTTCATTAGGTCAGGTCACAAATAATATTTGCCCAAGGACGCGAAATAGTAGAGGGGCAACGGACGCCGCGATATGGACCAGGAACCGGTGAGCTTGATCAGTTAATCTTCTAGCTATAGACTATAGTTAAAGTTAGTGATGATAAATAGTTACAGTAGAAAGAACTACGTCTGTCTTCTGGAATATATACATGTGTGTTTATATTATTTTGTACAGTTTATAAATTAACCATAAATATTCTTTTAATACATTTTGTGTTGTTAGAAATTTGTGCAGTTTAAACGTGCATCAAAATAATATAATATTAGATACGTTATTCGAACGGTGCTTAATCAATAGTTGTATAATATCAGTTGTATAAATAAATTATACTTGAACATCAGAGTAACAAAAGCATTCATGTAAGTAAAATTTGATTTTAAATTACACATATTATATTGTGTTCTAAACCTATACACAGAATCAAGTAGGTACATTCAAGTACAGAAAAATAATTATAATATTGAATATTTCAATACTAATATCGACTAATGAAAACAGATTATGTAGGTAGAAGCGTCGATTAAAAATAATCATATACTTATTTATAATCAATGATAGAATTTTAGAAGTATAGAACATCGTCAATACATTTCAGTTTGGTAGTTTATCTCTTAATTTTTTTTTTTGTGTAGGATTCATAAAACTTGTTTGAAATTTATGATGAAATAATAACTTAACATGCAGTAATAGGTATACTGTATAAATATAACTAATTAACCTGCAAATGGCTAATATTACGCTACATATCGAATAAATATTTTCGATTATTTTAAATGTAAATCCTAAAAATTGTTAACGTTTATCGACATTTTTATTAAGACTATATACAATCCTAAAATATAATAATTATTGACGGTTTATAAAACAGTTCACATTTAATAGTCCGAGGTTATTAATTTCTAAACTACTGCAAAATTAATTTTAAAATTTCATACTTTATCGATTTTCAAACGATTATTAGTTAATAAGTTATAAATAATTAAATACTAGATAAATACTCCACTCCGGGTTGGCACAGGGGTGCCCGGCGAAATGTTGGTCAACTATTCCGTCTACTAATCAAAACTTTAAATAATTATCATTAACTAAATACTTAAAAAAATCGATTTATATAAATAATATATTTAGAAAAGTATTCTACTTCTAGAAACATGAGATCAAAAATGTATTTTATTGTCATTCAAAAAAATTAAAATTTAAACAAAAATAGTAAAAAAATATAGTTTTTTTTTGAAAAATGTTATTTTTAAAATTACTTTAAATTATGTAAAAATAATATTTTCCAAAACGTAAAAACCTTTCAAAAATAATGAGTATTTACTATTTAAAGAGTCCCTCTTATTTGCAGATTGGTACTAGGTTTTGGAAATGTTGTTAAAAATTCTAAAAAATATATTTTAACCATAATCTGTATAAAATTGTCAACCAATAAAGAAATTATGTAAAACTTTTGAAGCACTAAATTTTCTGTTATAAATTATATTTAAATTTAAAATACTGCATACTCTCGATTATTATCTAATAGGTACAATGAAAACTATTCGTTCATTTCTAAAATAATAACCACTTAAAATTAACATTTTAATGAGGTATTTAATTTGCTATTTTAAATCTTTATAGAACTTCGGTTTAATATAGTAAACTTTTTAGAAAGTAATAAAGAAATTATACTTCAAATAATATGTGGTTAACACTTTATACTAAAAATATGTGTATAATAGTATTAATTTAAAAGTCTGATTAACGATAATAAAATACAAACATTATACAATTTCATTAAAATCTATAACTATATTAAAGGTAAGTTAGAATAGTAAAATTATGCGTGTATTAAATACACCTATTAATTACTGTTAAAAGTTTGCACGATACTTGTTATGTATGAATAGATATTTTAAATTTATTCTAAACTATTTTAACTATTGTTTAATTTTGAAGTATTATTCTGTAAAGCAAACTTATTTATTGTGCCGAAAACAAAAATCCAAATACATGTATTTATGTGCACATAAATTAAAAATATATTTACATGATATGATAATAGTAGTTAATAGTTATTGTACTACCATTATTTATAGTTGGTAGGCTTTATTTTATTTCGATGTTTTTAATTTATAAAAATTAGTTTTAAAATCCGATGAATTTTTTATATCGTATTAAAAAATGTATGTATACGAGAAAGTTGATATCATATAGTAGTACATATATAATCTGATTCTCTTATTATTTTGAATATTTATTTTATTTTGTTTTATCATGATTTGCGTACCGTTGATTATTGATTGTCCATATAGATATGACGTTTATACGGTTACCATTTGATTAAACACATAAATGTAGGTAGATACTACAGAGTACTGAGTATAAGTAAAAGCACATGGTTTATATTATTAAACCACATCCGATAGAACTGTAATCTGTAATATAATATATATTATATATATTATACATTTGTACATGCGTTTAAATCTTCATTATTTATCATAATTTATATGAAAATATCATACGCACATGGCACATAATATATGCTGTTATAAGTGTTTAGAAAAGTATTTTTCTTTAGATAATGTTACTAAAAGTATAAATCGCATTTAAAAAACAAAAGTTGTTAGTGTCCAATGTTCCCCAACAAACGTGAAATTGTACGTGACTTGAATTTTCCAAAAATAAAATACCGAAAAATGTAATACTTTTCTTGAAATAATGAGTATTTGAAAATTAGGTATAGAGGATCTTAATTTAACAATTTAAAATTGCGTTCCAAGTGCAAAACTGTTGAACACGGACTCCACACCACTCAGTCGTCACTATTTTTTTTTTAAATACTACATTTTTACTGCATAGGTATGTATAAATTAAAAATTTAAAAATGTAATCTTTATATTTCGTGAACGTAGATTTTTGTTCGCCTACACTGAAAGAAATATTTTAAGTAAAATTAATAAATTACAGATTTTGCCCTAAAGACAGAAAAAAAAAATCAAAAACAATAATCAATGATAACTAAAACTCATAACAAAAGTAATATAAATATGTCAGAATTATGTATATTTTGGTCAGCGAGAGACAGCAGAGATCGTTGGACAGATGGATTGGGCCCGCCGCAACCGGCGGACTAATGGGTAACGGTGGAAGGCACTATACTGTAACCGTGTTAACAAAAAAACAAACTCGTTTAAACTAAAAATCAAAAATATTAAAAATTGGAAAACGCATTATATTTTTCCAATTAATGTACTAATTATGCAGTATCATTGACAAATATTCAAATTCATATTTGAAGAAAAATTAATTCGGACATTAAAGTTTTTGTCGTCTATTCGTTCCAGTAAAAAAAAAAAAAATAAAAATAAAAAGCTCAATCCGCTTGCACAACCCCGTATATTTTTTTATACTCATAAATACCTACATCCTATACCTATATCATTGAAACTTTGAAAGTTAAATGTATATCCGAAGGTCCCGCACGAGAAGAGGAAGCCAATTAATATTTATATATATAATATAATATTATCAGGGATATTTACAGATACATAATTTTTCAACAGAACGGAAACAAATGAATATGATCATAATATATAAATGTATAATATTAATATAGATATACTGTATTACGAGAAAACGAAAAATATATATAAGATCCTATTTATATTTTATTATTTTAGAAAACTCAAATTTGAAAACAAGTATGGATAGGTACAGTAGTTAAATTATTGAAGGATATTATTTATAACAAATACTATGTATATAGATACCTGCTAAATTCAGTTAATCATCAAACATTCAAACATAATATATTACTATTACAATTTAAATGACTATTATTATATTTGGTTTAGCTATACTGTACAATTTCAACGTATAATTAAATTTCAAATTACTATTTATACTACGTTTGAATTTTTGATATTCGTTATAACAACCAAATGTTTTACCGAAATCAAATTTGTGTAATATGTTTTAAGGATGTGGGCGTTGAATAATGTGAACATCGCAAATACATACGAATCGAATGAATTTTGTATGCCAGATGATTATACCCTATCGTCACAGGTAACGTTGAAAAACATATTTACATAAATATATATATATTTTTGAATTGTTAATTGTTATACGAAAACGAAAGAATAAACAACGAAAAGCAACAGTATACTCACGACATGCTTATAAATTCTGTTATTATTAATCGCTTTAATATGATCTATACTCTTGTCTGCGTGACCATCGATCGAAAATGCGCATAATAATTTATTTTAATAATATACATAAAATATAATATAATATGACACCACGCGCCAGGGCCGACTTAAACATTAAAAAGTTAAAAATTGAATTTTGTTGCTCCTAAAATAATTTTCATACTCGTTCCCCCTGGCCGGTAAATTAAAAAAAAACGCACATAATTTGTAGGTCGTGTATGGGAAGCACACGTTTTGAACGGAACTTATCAGTAACCTTTAAGTACCAACGTAGAAAGCTTGAACTTTAGATAGAAACAGTCATTATAGGCAATAAATATTTATACTTAACATTTTGTTAAATACAAAATCGTTATTAATGACAAAAATCTAATTATATACATATTTTTATAAAATGTTTTTATACGAGTATATTAATAACCAACCACAACTTTTGCGGAGTATCCGCTCACCTCCCCATATTTTACTTCGCAAATTCAAACTTTTAAATAACGCCAATAACGAAAAAAAATATTTATATTGTACACTTTGAGTAGGTAATTATTATAAAACATAATAATTTATATTATATTTTATTTTATTTAAAAAAAAAATAATTAGTTATTACAAACATAATAATTATTTTATTTTTAATAAACTATAGGTATTATTTATAAATGAGATTGATAATATGTTAATAATTAATGACCATGATAAAAAATTAGTTTTAAGTTATGAACTATATATTTTTGTAAGATGATTGATTATGACATCGACTATTACATAGCATGTTATTTTTAAAACATGCTCATATCTACTTGATTGGCAAGGAGTTTTTGCTTTACATGGAAGTAAGAAAAAAATCCTCGCTCAACCGAAATATTTTTATTTATTTTATAATTTTCATCCATCTTTTCATAAAATACATCAATCATTTATTCCATTTTTATTTAAAATTATTATGTAAAATAATTAATTCACTTACAAACCACATACATACGTGCACATGTCACATATATAACGGACAAGCACTTGCTAATTGTTATTTATTTTGTTGGACATCTTAAAAGTTACATATATATCCGATAAGGAAACATTCGTTTGATATCTGATGTGGAATTACCGAAATTTAATTTCATGTCTTTTTCATATAATATATGAGAGTCAACCATCCTTTTTGATTAATCTTTAAACAACCGCTCTTTAACAAGAGTGTTCGTTAAGAATGATTTGGTATCCTCCTAACTTCTAATTTAGATTACCATTCCTAGTCGAGTATGTCACCTGTAAGTCCCTAAAAACACTATTAAACGCTTCTCTTTGAATTTAAAACTATCTAATTCTCAAAAAAGCCTTTATTGCAGGCTTTTAAGACCGATAGTTGAATATGGCTATCAACTGTTTGGGACTCTTATACATTCTCTAATTCTTTCCAATTTAAGTGAGTTCAGGATAAGTTCCTTAATCTCGCTTCTTTTTGTCAAAATAGAATATCAACCACACGATTATTCTCCCGTCTTATACTACTTAAAACTTAGTAGTCTTTCCGACAAAAGAATTTTAGCTAACCTTAACCTTCTCAATAAACTTGTAAACAGTTACATTAATGCACCTGCAGAGTTTCTTGCAGAGGTGAATTTTATAATTCCTAGTAGATCCAGACTATCTGCTCCTTGTCTCTCGACATAACACAAATTATGTCCGTGATCCTATCCACCGAATGATGCGACTAGCAAACGAGAACCTCTCTAACCTTTAAAGCCTTTGTATAAATAATTATACTTAAATGGAATTTTTAATGTATGTCTATTATATTGTTCTAATATCATTTCAAAACTGTACCTCGGGCATTAGCCCGCAATGTAATTTGAAATAAAAATAAATAAATAAATAAGATAATATAGAGCATGTGTATGACACTAGTATCTTGATTGATATAGAAAGTATTGTTTATCTCATTTATAGTAATTTGTTTTAATTTCGTACAATACAGGTATAGTTACATATCTATACGTATGGTTTATTAAAAGTAAAGTATAAATATAATATAATTTATTATTTGTCTTATAATAATTATCTACACAAAGTGTACAATATAGATATTGTGCATTTCGTGAAATGGATGTCCATATAATGTATTTTTGTCAAATTCCACGATCTGGACGAATTTTACTATCTGAATTCGTGAAATGAGCGATTTCACTATATGCGGATGCGACATAATACATTACGCGTATTATATCAATATCGGACAACTTTTTATTATATTTCATGATTTTGTCTATCGTATAACGATATATTTTAATATTATATTACCCATCTCTCGTAGTGGGACTACGACGGCGGTTACTCGACCAATTACAGCGACAATGAAATAGATCTCGCCACCGTGTTGATGAACCTGAAGGAAGACTACCCCTCGCCGGACGGGAGTTGCAACGACCACCACGAACCGTCATACTACGATCCGACGACAACGGGCGGCGATCAACAGCAGCAGCAGCAGCACCACCACCACCACCACCACAACCACCACCACCTACATCAGCCGGTGCAGTGGCATTGTCCGGCCGACGAACAGTCGCAGCACGTTATCGTGTACGACTCGCTGGACGGCGATTACGGCCGCCCGACCCACGAGAACTGTCTGCTACCCGCCATATTAGGTGAGTGCCTGATATGCACGACGGAAAACTGTAGTTTGTAGTTTATATCGGCATGCTCGAATCGCCGTGCGGGGCTTTCGGCTTTGGCTTCGAGCATCCTCGAGCGTCCCGATCCCGATTGAATAGTTTGTTTTGTTTAGAAAGTTATTCGTTTCGAGTTCGGAAATATCCGTCCGACAGATAGCCGCAGCACGTGCTCACGTGCAAGACTCGCCGGACGACGATTACGCATGGCCGGAAATCCATTAAAATTTAAGGGGGGGGAGCTAACATAAATGCGAGCCTCTCGCATTAAAATTTAAATCAACCCCGTGGGGGGGGAGATTATTTGATCCCGCTCAACTATAAAGCTATATGCTTTTGGGGGGGGGGGGCTAAGTCACCCGTGCGATTACGTCCGACCGGCCCGCAAGAACCGTCTACTACCCGCCATAATATTAGGTAAGTGCCTACGACGGTCAACTGCAGTTTGTATATCAGCGTGTTCAACTCGCCGTAGGCTCGACTATGGGGCGTTTGTGGGAGGGGGAGGCTTTCGACTTTGACTTCAAGCATCGAGTATAATTTTTAGCTCAAGTCACGTGTTCCCGTCTATCCGTGGTCGTACCTCTCCATAGCTATATTATATATTAAACACACGACTTACTGTATAGTTACCTACTACGTAAAAAATATGCTATATAAAAAATGTATTATGCAAATAAAATTTAGTTATTCAAAAACTGATTTTTTGAATTTTTAAATATATGTTTAATGGCTTTGTTTTAAAATTTTTGACATTTTTTATATTACTTGGGATAGTGTCTTGTGGTGATACAAACTTCTATTTTTCAAATGACAACCTTTCTTTTCTACCGTAAATTAGATCGGATAACATCATTCGAATGAGTAGTTTCCAAGCTATTTTACTTGTGTACCAAGGACACAAAATGATAATGGGTTTGGAGGATTTGATGATTTGTAAATTTCATTATAGGTAATATTAATCGATCAACATTTATAATTTGTAGAAAACATGATTCAAGTGTATAATAAACACTATTATAAACATTGGTATAAATATTTTAATGACTAAAAAACTAAACTCGTTCGAATTTTGATTTAGATACATTAACGTTTAAAAAAAAAAATTATCTACTAAATAATTTACAGTAAAAAAGGAGGTTATCGTTTGAAAAACAGAAGTTTATTATCGCTACAGGACACTCTTCGTCGAGTAACACGCAACAAATCCTCGAGCATTTGAAAACGATTACGGTGTTTGGAGTTTATTTAAAAATTCGAAAAATCAGAGTTTGAATAAGTTTACATTATAAAGGAAAAAGTATTGTGGCGAACCATCCGGCGTACAGTTGCGCCAACAATACAAACAACACTGTCTGCCGTATAATGTTTTAACGTGCAATTTTTCACGTTCGCAGACGCTGCTGCAGGCGACGAATTTTTCAAAACGAGCAACGCGTCAATGCAGGAGAAAAAGCGGGCGGGCCGGCCGCGCGGCACCGCGAAGGCGAAACGGTCGAAGACCGAGCCCAAACTGAGCAGGATATGGGAGTTCATCAGGGACCTGCTGTTGAACTCGCAATACTGTCCGACGTACATATGCTGGGAGAACTACGAGGAGGGCCGGTTCAGGTTCGTGCAGAGCGACAAGGTGGCGAAGCTGTGGGGCAAGTTTAAGCGCAACGAGAGGATGAACTACGAGAAGTTCAGCAGGGCCATGCGGTACTACTACAAGACCGGCGTCCTGTTGCCGGTGCAGGGAAAACGGCTCGTCTACAAGTTCGGGCCGAAGGCCACGGGGTGGCACACGGACAATCCTAATTTCAAAAAGTATACGTTTTAGCTGACCGGTTGACCCGTTCACACCTCTCCACGCCGCAAACTCGTAAATGATCGCTATTCCGTATAGTTACCATATTATTACGATTTACCCGAGTCGTATTGTGTTATTATATTATTATTATAATATTCGACGATGTTTGTGTATTATTAATTATTATAGTGTACATAGCATAGTGGCTATCATGTAATACACTGCAGTTTCTCCGTTAAGTGCCTACCGTGTAGACTGATGACCATCGAATATCCCGCAACAACTTGTTGATTGTAAAGGAAAGCGGAAAATACCTCAAACATATCTTAATCCGGTACGACTGTTTTGTGCTACAAAATTGCAGGCATTTATCGACTTAAAAAATATTATATTATATTATATTGATTTTTTTTTTAATTGTTTATACCTTACCATACCAAGTTATTGTTTTAAATGTTATATTTTATTATTATATATTTTGTCCTATAATCTACACATAATTATACTGTACTTAAGAATAATACGTGTTTACAACGCTTAATTTAAATCATTTTAAGAATAAGAATATCAGTGATTTTGTCTTAATTATTTGTAGTTGTAACTTTAATGATGTAAAAATGAACAAAGGCTGACACAATTTAAATTATAACAAAATTATAAAATTATTAATTATACATAATATTCACAGTTAAATATAAAACATTAATCAATTGTATTGGAATCATTATTTTAAATCACTTATAATTTGACTATCGTGTTCAAAATGCCTGTAGTGTTTCGATCTCATTTATATTAAATATTAATGTTTTAAATAAATAATTTAAAATTACCAAAATATACATGTTTTTAAATTTTCTATAATATTTATTAATTATTATTAATGATAAAAATATATTCTATATTAAAATCATGCATATAAAATTAAAATAGTATTTTAACAATTTTTACAATCAAATAGGTTGGTATATAATTATGTATGCATTAGGTTTTATAAAAAATATTGTTCACTTGCGCCTTAAATTATCTAATCTTGCTTGCAAGTCTGCATCAGCATCATTTGGCTGTGCGGCAGCAGCACCACCACCACCACTACCTCCACCGCCGCCATCTTGAGCCACAATTGGTACTTTTCCAGTAGCTGCTACACTTATTGAGCCAGAAGCTGAAGGCAGTCCAGACAATTGATCTGTAAGCTGAAGACCTAACTCATCTAATACTTGTGTTACAATTTGATCTCTGAAATAAATATTTTAAATATTATGACATTTTTAGCATTAAAATAATAATCATAACATATAGCTATGGTCTAAAAAGCACTATTGTACAATTAATATTTAATTTGTACTTGAATATTCATTTAAAAATGGCCAAATATACAAATTTGTATCTTTTATAATAGGTAATTAATAAGTAAATAATTACTTTATCATAAAATACTGATGCACAATACTAAAATGTGAAAATAATAATATTTTAAAATTCTATAATTTATCTTAGAATTGCTCGATTGTGTTTATCAATTAGATACATATAAATCTATGCATAACATTATTTATATAATAGCTTTCCGACTAGAATACTAGATTAATTAATGTACTATTATGATAATAGATTGCTATAGAAATAATAAAATTTCAAAAAATTGGTTAATTATGTGGATAAGCATATTGTCTTTTTCATACATAGTAGGTATTATAAATAACTTTTAAGTATGATACTAAAACTTATTCCTATTTCTGTATTCAGTACATATTTCTCATTTAATACCATACTCTATTCAGTTTAAGAATGGCTGATCTGACATATGAAAACGCATAGAAACTACGCATCTATTCCTACAACATACTAGCATAATTATCTCTATTCATCTCTTCATTATTTGCCTGAAACGACCATTGCCAACTAACAAACTTATTCAGAATGCGCAAAACGACTTTAAACTGAATAGAGTATACACACATATCTTCAGATATTGCTAATAATCAAAAAAAATTATTTAATCATACGTTTCTTCTTCGTCTCCTTCGTCTTCCATCGCATCGTCCATAGCATCATTCATTACTTCTTCCTTCATATCCATTACTTCAGACTGTTTTTCAAATTCTTGTAGTATCCTTTGAATTTGTGGTAAATTCAATTGCCTATTAAAATATAGAATAATTTAATTAATTGTGGACTATGAATTTCACAGAATAATAAACATACATAAGTGAAAATTCATATTTCTGAGTTATTCTTAAGAAAAAAATTATAAAGAAGTTTTGGTTTAAGATATATTTGTACCTTTTGTGAAAATATTATTAAGAAAGATTTAATAAATATGAATTTGTCACTATAAATAATAATTATTTGCTGTTGTATGATTATCATTAGGAAGATAACAAATACAAAAGGTTTACCTGTTCATATTCTGCATTGCTTTAGTCACGCCTTTCATTGCTTGACCCATAGCATTTTGTGATTTAAGTGTTTGTATTTTTAAAGATACAGCTTGTATATTAGCCTTCATCACCATAAATTTCTTCTGGTAACGTCTTGTTCTTACTAAATCTCTAGCCATGATTTTCACCGACTCCTAAATCCTCAAAATATTTATCTAAACTATTTAACAAACATCTAACAGATACTTAGATTTCTAAAATATATTTTTAAGGAAATAATAAATCAATTTGTGAAATGAAAATATTTAGGATCTATATTTAAATGTCATATATTAGTTTGCCACACTTGACTCATAAGTTGGAATCATGTATTTAATATTAATAAAAGCATGAGTTCCCCCGTGTCTTTCAAGAATTTCTAAAGTGTTATTCACCAAGTCCCCGACATCTTCTTGTTGATATTGAGCATAATCAATGCCATCGCCTGTATTTTTATTAAGATTCTTGTATACATTAAGAGGTGGTAATATTTGTCTATAATAAGGCACTAGAGCTTCTCCTACCATATCAGCCGATGTTACTAAGGTTTGGACCATTTTCAATGTTGCTATAACTACATCTGGATGACCAGTGTTAAGTGCTAATTTTATTGGAATAATCAGTTGGGGTACAACAGGAAGTATACGATCTGGTGTACCGTTTTTTAGCATATCTGTAGCTCCACGCTCTGCCACTGCACGGTATGGGTATGCAACTTCACGTAATCCATCAAAAAAAATTGGCAAATAATGGTGATAATCTATATTTTCAAATGATGTTTTCCACATAACTCGCCCACTATCGACTGACAACATAAAGTCACCTCTATCATAATAACGACGAAATGCAGTATTTCCAATTGGTGTTTGACATGAGCGTGATCGAGGAGGACCAGCTACAATTGTGTTTGGTTGTCGTGATTGAGAACTAAAAGGTGGAACTATACGTTTTGTTCTTGATTTTATTGATTTCATTACTAAACACAAGTATTACTAAAAAAGATTAATGCCCAATAAAAAAATTAACCATTTACATAAGGTTTAAGTGTCTATATTATTAAATTTTAGGTAATTAAGTAAAAATATTAATTATAAATTATAACTGTATAATATATTATCAATATTTTGTACTAGTAGTACTTATATTTATACTAGAACTGTATTTTTTTTTTTATACATATGTATAATTTGGTTACCAGGATACAGAAAATACAATTATTGATTAAATAAAAAAATATATAAAGAACCCAGTACCTACTTAATCTTATTATTATTTTTATAAGTTTTTTTTTTTAATAAACATGTTTATTTGAAAGTATAAGCATGAATAATGTTCATAAGTCATAGATTAATACCTTTACCTAATGTATCACAACATAAATGAACAATTTTGGTTATGGTTACCATTGGACCTTAAAATTTTAGAAAAGTGGTGATTTTGGTGTTTTTTTGTTTACTTAATAAAATTATAATTGACAATTGTGTAGCAAATAATTTACTGTAGAGTAATAATCTAACAAATTGTTAATCAAAATGACTTATTGTTCTGCCACCAGTTACTGTATTAAAAATAATAATTTTATTTAATTTACTTTTTTGCAAAAATGTGTCTTGAAGTTATTGATAACAACATAACTATTGATACCCAGGTAATTAATGTACTTAACCCGTTAATCCGTCAAATTTGATAGGGATAATTTATAAATAGTTAAATAACTAATTTTTTTCAACCAAAACTGACATATAAAATATATGAAATATGACTCACCATCTGTCCTTCTTTAGCCATTTTCTTGATGTCCACAATGATTTTCTTTTCTTGCTGTTCCATTCTCATTTTTTCACGATCTAAATCACGCATTGCTTTATTGAGAGCACGCTGATTTTTTCTCAACATCTCATCAGGCGACATACGACGCCCAAATAACCATTCCAACGGCATACTACTGTTTGTGTATTTTTTTTTTTTGTATATTCCAAATTGGTCTACCACGAGAAGGGTAATCATCAACAATAATAAAGTTTAATAATTGATTCAAATGTGGTAACTGTTATATTGATTCAGTTCATTAAATAAAGGTACTTTACTTAAATTAAATAAGGTATGACATGAAATAAATGACAATTATGACTCACCAGTAACCACTAACCAGTGGTTTCTTCAAATTCTACTAACGTAGTCACGTATCACGTTCTACACTCCAACAATATATTTTTTTCAGATATACATATTTATATAACTACAAAAGATAAAAGGAAAACACAAAAAAAAAAAAGTTATGAAAACATTGTTATACCCAATAATACTAATAATGTCTATTTTGTTTGTGTTTCTTATCAGTAAACATTACTCATCGTAATACCACAGATTAAATAAAACCAGATGGTGCACTTCTTCAATTTACTGATAACACGAACCTACCTCAAATCAGTAGGGCCACATAAGAGAAATAGATTAATGTACCATAATTTTTAATTATTGTATCAATATCACCATAACACAATATTATTTGTACCATTTTGTACAGTGTCTTATGACTTATGAGTTAATTTAAGCGATGA
>JACXSJ010000275.1:0-14144 GCA_014851325.1 Pentalonia nigronervosa
TTTGAAAATATTGTCGAAAAACTACAAATTTGTACTAAAAATTTGATCAAATCAAATTATTTAATTTTTTTTAAAAATTATTCGAAATAATGAGTATAAACACTAAATGGATCTTTAATGGATCTCCTGGTTATATATTGTATTGGTTTATTATATTATATTGGTTATACCATGTTGTTTATATTATGGTGATATCACTTGGGATTTTAAAAATATGATTCATTTTTAATTTTGTTAAAAATATTTATTATTTGCCATGTTTAAGGTTTATTTCTCGTTATTTGTTTGAATGTTTAATATTTTCCATATAATTCTGGATCTATAAGTTTTTTGACTTGTTTATTATTTGTTATTTATAATTGGCTTAAAATTAATTTCATATTATAAGTACAAATAAACGCAAAGATGATCTCGATTATATTTTAATTGTAAAGCAATCTCGTAAACACAGATCTCAAAAATTTAGACTTGAATGATGCAAAGATAAAGAATTGGGACAATGGCTTATACCGGATAAAGAAGATGAGTATAAAGCCAAATGCATGTGTTTTAATGTATTAATGGTATTTAAATTATCTAACATAAAAGTTCACGAAAAAGGAGTAAAACACAAATAGATATTTCATCATTAAGCACTAAAAGTACTAACAGTCGTTGACTGCTTGTATCAAAAAGGATATTTCTACACTATTGAAAACAAACGTACAACGAACAAAAATAAAAATTGTTACTTTTGTAGATGAACATAATTTGTCATCTTTAGCAACTGATCATATGACAGAAATATTAAAAGAATATTTCCATGACTCTGTTATATATATATATATATATAGCTAAAAACATAGCCATGAAACGTACAAAAACTACAGCTATTGTTAAAAATGTGATTGCAAAAATTCATAAGGAAGATTTAGCGGATACTTTAAGAAATACAAAGTTTAGTTTACCAACAAATGAGTCAATTGATATTGGAATTGTGAAATCATCATGTGTAGTTTTTATTATTATTATTTTAATTAGTATTATTATTATTTTTTTTTTTTTTGTAAGATAAGTTTTTTTGAATACAATTATAATATATAATTATACATTTATACCTAGGATAGGCATTTTACCTATATTATAAATTTTGCTATTATATATTAAATATTTTAATCTAATTTATTTTTAGGTTTTTTGATGAAATATCATGCCAAATAGAGAGTAAATTTTGGGACCTGCATAATATTTACGATTCTGTGTTACTTGGGTTAGCTATAGCAGAAAGTTTGTTCAGCAGTTTGATGAATAGTTTTAATAAATAAAACATTCCAAAAAATAACATTATTGGATTTGATTCTGACGTCTATAACATTATGATGGGTCATAAAAATTCTGTTGCATCTAGATTTCGATTAGAATGCCTGGTATAATTTTTTTTTTTTTATTTATTTTGTAATATTAAAGCTTATACTTATTAGTTATTACTTAGTATAAGGTTTATGGGGTACACTCGTA
This sequence comes from Pentalonia nigronervosa, assembly GCA_014851325.1. NCBI lineage: Eukaryota > Metazoa > Arthropoda > Insecta > Hemiptera > Aphididae > Pentalonia > Pentalonia nigronervosa. The sequence continues at coordinate 1,498 of JACXSJ010000275.1, forward strand.
CACTTCAAGTTTCGTTGCGTTATCATACTAATATACTATCAATAGGTATTAAAAATTCTGTGACTACCAGTTTTAATCTTGCTGATAACTAATAATTGATAATGTTGAGTTTGATGTTTGGAAAAAAGTGAGATATGACCAAATTGTATGAGAATACGATTGTAATGAACGAGAATACTATACTATAGGTAGGAGATCTCATTTTTAAAGCGTGGCAGCATTGAATCTGAGGCATACAGATCACCATGTTATATAACTCTTTTCACGTATAACCGTATAAAAAATAGTCTAAATCGCATATTAGTTTCAGTTTTAGTTTATCAAATTTACAATATTTTCAATTTTAACGTTTAACAAATGTCATAAGTTATAATTTATTATAAGTTGTACAAACAATGATTCTTGGTCAATGGATTTTGATGTAAATGTATTGCTAATTTAATTACCTACTTTAATATTAATTATATATTTCTATGAATTGACTATAATTGAAAATTACAAATGGACTGTCGGCCAAACAAGGTTATTGTGGAAATATTTCAATAATTTTATGCGAAATTGATTCTCAAACATTTATTTACTAGCCATCATTAAAAAAATATTTTAAAATGAATCATACTTCAGAGTAAGTTGAAATATACACAGTGTCATCGCTAGTAAAATCATCTGGCATTATTGGTGCTAATAGTATCATAGCAAAAATTTTCGATTTATCCATAGCTGAACAAGTTACAGCAGTTGTTACTTGTTCCTGAAAAAAAAAATGCTCAAATAATTTATTTCTTTTTAAATTGTCAACTGCTACTATTTTTAGGTGTAGGCACATACCATAGTAATAATTGTATTCGGTGTAGTAGTTGTCACTGGACTCAAACCAGTTATTTTTGTGTCTTTTTTACAGTCGTTTAACGCTGACAAATTAATGACATAATAATCCAATATTTGATTTGTTATTGTAAAATCAAAAGCTTGGAGAACATAATTGGAATATAAAAAAATTATTTACAAAATTACAATAAAATTATATTTTATATAAGTGTAGTAATTGGAAATTTAAAGGATTATTTGAAATAAAACTAAATAATTTACATAAATATAATTAACAAGCATACATTTTGATCCTTGTAGATTTTAAATAAATTTTACTTACCCTCTTTATTCGTGAAATTTATATACAAATTCCCATCTATGGCCATACCAACTTTTATATTATTTACTTTTTCTTTGATTGCACTTATAAAGTTCTTTATTTTTATGGGAAAATTTTCTATGCCACTCTAAAAAAATATTTTTTATTTATGTAAAAGTAATTAAGTAGTATTATGTTATAATTTAATTTACAAAATGGTATCTAAGTTTGCACAAAACTCTGTCATGTTCCAAGAAATATCATGTTTTTGATAATACTGATAAAGGTAAGTTAGAAATACATATTTCTGAGTATATAATAATAATATTATTACAAAAGTGTTCGAAAAAAATATAAAATACTTTTGTATTGTTTACGGATATTTTGTATATGATCTAAATGAACCATTTTATAATTAGAATTTATAAAATCATCACTAACCTTAGTACTACAAAGTAAAAATTTTAATAAAAAATACGATTTAAGTAGTTTTAAGTATATAGTGCACTCAGGGAAAATACAGTTTTAGTTTCTATAATTTCATTCCATTGATTTACTATTTTATTGTAAGATAATATAATCAATTTTTTTTTTTATAGAAAATGAGCATAATTTACAATCTATACAAATGAGCACAATAAGTAAATGAGATGAATGAATACAAAAAAAAAAAACAAAAAAATTTTTGACTTGAAGGACTTGGGGGGGGAGGAAATGTTCATCAACAGCACCTCCTACTATGATGGGTTTTGGGAAAGCGGTTTTTTTATTATTTTTTTAATTTAATATTTTATTTTTATTATTATTTAAATAAGAGCGTTTCTTGGCCATTTCGTTTAAATCTTCTTAATGGATTATTAGGAATGGTGATGGATGACATACGATAAATTAGTTGGTTCAGGTTCGAGACAAGTTTGGAATGAAATTTTTTGTAATTATGTAATGCTACTTCGGTAGTAATTGGATTTTGTAGAACATTATGTAGAGCATTGTTGGTCATGTACCATGGGGTTCCAATAATTTTTCTAAGACATATGAAATTAAATTCTTGTATTGGTTTAATATTAGAGGGTTTGGCTTGGCCCCAGAATAATCAATTTAAAAATATTTTATTTAATTTAAGAATAAAAATATATAATTAAATTTTAACAAATCCATTCATTTTATTATTCGGTTTTCTTTAAAATAAAGAAAAAAATATTATATTTTATGTTCAACTGACTAGGAAACAATGAAAAATATCTTAATTTTTACGCATAATTATAACGTTAAATTAATGAAAAATAGTTTAATGTTAATGCAATATTATCAATGTTTTGTTATTTCTCAATTCTACAACTGTAAGATGGTATTGAATTAATAGTATTTGTCTTGTCGTTATGTTGATGTAAATATATTTTTATAATTTAAGATGAACAAAATATCAGCCAATTATATAAGAATTTATATTATAGAAGTCATGCTTCGTCGTCATTTTAGGGTATATATTTATGACTGCAGCAAACACGTTTGTCATTATATATTTTATATTTTACTGCACATGCGTTTTGCACAAACTATTATGGCTTTTATTTTATTTTTTGTTTACTAAGTGTCAACTATCACTGTAACATTTAAACTAAATTGCAATTATTTTATATTTACTGCAGCGGTCTCGGTGTAATTAGCATTGTTTTATTTCTGTGAATTTATTATTCATTATATTATAAATATATTTGTATGATAAATATTAAATTAGGGTTACCAGATTGTATTTTACTGAACCTGGGATATTTTAAATGTATATATATATATATAAATAATATAAATAATATTTACTTATTTTGATCATAATATATTTTATTTAATGAATTATGTATGCAAGCAATATACAAAAACTTATTAATCATATTATTTATAAAATATATTTTAAATTATGGTTTACATGTATTTTCAATCAAATTTTATTACAATTAAGGTCAATCAAAAAAAAAAAAAAAAAATCAAACAAATGTAATAATAATTCGTTAATCAGTCTTCGAAACTTTTGGAGCCCAGGGTTTCTTCTGTAGATTTTACTAAATATTTAGCTGATCCATGAACTTGTTTTAATAAAGATTTGTCTTTCAAAATTTGGTCGTAGAATTCTTCACAAGATGTATTATTGAAATATGTTTTTATAATGAGAGAAGCTTCTTCTGTGTTTATATCAAGTTTATTTCTTAAATTTGTCCATTTGCTATTCATGAGTGAAAATACACGTTCCACAGCTGTATTTGAACCGGTAAAACAAAACTAAATTTAACGACTTTTAATAGCTCAGAAAATGCATGATTGTTGTAGGCGAATGTTTTGAAAATAGATATCCATTTATTTTCAATTTTTTCACAATGCCACTTGTAATTTTGTTGATGAAAAATATTGAATTGTTCAAAAACATTTCTTCATTAAAAATAACATTATTTGACATTACAGTATTTATAAATATTACTGATTTTTTGACACTTTTCCGTGTTACTATTGTCTTTGGGGTAAATGTTATTCATAACATTGATTTTAAATTAATTACATATTGATTTGAATTGTTCTATTTTTTTTAAATAGTTATAACAAAGTACATAAAATGCATCACATTTATTTCCAAAATTAGTTCTATTGATAAATCCTTTGTCTTCAAGTTTTGCTACGAGATTTTCAATTTTTACTGTGAGAAACTGATCCTTTCTTTTTTTTTCAATTTTCTGAATAAGATCTTCCATAATAATCATTAATTCGATCGCTAAAAATTTTTGACTTTCAACTTTCTTTATATACGAGTTTATAATTTTTAACTGATTACACAAAAACTTAAGCTATAATAAAGCACATTCATTTTCAAAATATTGTGCTATGTACCTGGCGTTACATAACTTTTTTGTCTAATTAAAGCAGCAATGATCTCGAGGGTAAGGGGGAACGATATACGTTTCAACACAACCACTATATGAATAATAACTAAACCGCAGGCACGCTGGAAAAAGACAAAACCGACCATAAAAATTATTTCTGAGAATCACAGAAATCAAAAACCCAAACGAGCACGGAATAAATTTAATATAATTAATTCCGAGAAATTAGGACGTGTGTGAATTAAATAAAATAATAAAATATCAATTTCATGATCAATTTATATAATATTAGTAAAAAAATATGATATTCTGGGAATGGATATTCTGTATGGACGAGTCGCGTCCGGTGAGTTATCGCCGCTCGACGACAAACCGTGGGCAGACGGCATTTCCTGGAATTAACGAAATCATACACGATAGACCGAATGAGGTCAACGTTATCTTACTAGGGTGACGTAGGTGCCGATAGGAGGAGTAGCCAATATATAAGGGAGCCCGAATCAGCATCAATTCAGACGTGATTTTACCAGGCTACATCAAGCACCTTTAAGCTAGTCGATTTTCTGAATTATAATAAACCAATCATTACAATATTAAACAGTTTTTACAATTTATTTCAACACCACGATTTCAATGCTCCTTTTCGTCCATCATAAAGCTCGTCCTCTGGTTGGTCCATATCAGTCATGAATTTTTTTCGTCAAATAGCTTACGAATTAAAGTAGATGTACACGTCATTGAATTAAAACTCTGAAAATGCGAAATTGTATGATATACAAAAGTTACCTCTTTTGCGGCATGTTTTAAAGCGTTATTGTCTGCTTTTATGGGATGTAAAATAATTATTGACTGAACTGAATAAAGTCGCTTGTTTCGCCGTTTTATGTTTATTTCTTTTCAAATGTTGGATTATATCTGCTCGATTTCCATGACTGACAGAAAATGAACTCGTGCAAATTGTACAGTATACATCATAATCGTTATCGTTACGAACTTATTTCAAAAACGTGAAATCGTTTTGCAATTTTTTTTGTAAATGTACACAATCGTTTACCAAGTCCAATTGATGGCATTATGAAGTAAAATATGTCGTCACGAGATAAATAGCACACAAAAATTAATTTAACCAATACAAATTAAATATTTTAGTTATTTTACACGAACGGATATCTAAAGTTGACAGTGTTAACTGACGCGTACAACGATACTGAACAGTAAATTACTAAACTCTAAAGTAGATAACATTATTACCGTAGTGGCGTAGTAGTTTTAAAAATAGGTTTAAAAATTTTAAAACGGGGACAAATCAGTGTCCCGAAACACTTTCTCGGGACACCGGACACTTGATTAAAAACCGGTAGTGTCTCAGGAAAACCTAAACGTATGGCAACCCTATAATTAAATGCAATGGTAGGAATCATTTCACATGCTGATTTCTTAGTATTATCTGAATCTGAAGATTTGTTCCCGGAAAATAATTTGTTGTTATATACTCTAATTGAATTAAGAGGACAATGCTTTTATTAATTGTTTAAAGGTAAGTTTATTTATTTATTTTATATTCTTTTTGGATTGAAATTAATGGGGAACGCAGATATTTCGCATTCTATTTATAGAGAAAGTAAACTTTTAATATTCTATAACTTCTCCCTCCCCACAAATTGTTTTTATCAAATTATAGTGTTAAAAAAAAATAAATACATATTTACTTTTTTTAATATATACTGTGGGTCTCTTAAAATATATCCTTTACCTAGTGTTACCTATTTCTATTTGTCCCATTTAAAGTACAACAATAGTCAAGGTACTTATCTATTTTATCAGGAGAAATTGTTTACGTCTATATTAATCTACTTTTAATATTTTAATCTGTATTTATAAACTAATGTTGCCTGTAATTGCTTTTGTACATATTATATTTTATAATGTATTAAATTTTAAAACAAGTAATGAAACTGCGAGTTTCAAATTTACCAGTTTCAACAAATATATTTATTTGTAGGTATTACAGTACAGTCTAAAGACATCTATACTCTATTCAGTTTAAGTTGACCCACTCTTCAGACGAAAACTGGTCATGGTTACGCATGTCTCGCAGCGTTAGTGACCGATGTCGCGTTACCACCTGTTGAATATGACACTATACATCGTGTGTTATATTAACATTACGTTTTTGCGTTACTCCGCGTGTACACATATTCCTGAACGCTCCGCTGATTCATTTAAACACTTTATTGTAACCTAATTTTTTTGTTAATTTTTATTTTATTCCACAATTTATTTATAACAATGGATAATAGTGACAACAGAAACTGCAGGCACGTCAGTCGAATAATTTCCATCACCAATAAGAAAAAATAAATGAGAAAAAGTGAGTATTATGCAACATATATTTAGACATTACATGTTAAATCTTATTTTATTCTTTTATTTCTTTTGTATAACTTATACAACATGTTTCTTCAATATATTTCTTGAACTATTGGTACTAATGTAATAAATGTGCATATTTAAAAAAGAAATATTTTTATTTTAGATAAGTTCTGCCAAACATTTAAGAAGTATAAACACGTATAAAGCAAATTTGGAGAATGATCCTAACATGTCCATGAGAAGTATGAGACAGATCATTTCAAAATATATGGGAATTGGTGAGTCAGCTGTGCACAGGACAATCAATAAATACAAAGAGACAAATACAGTGACTTCTCCGAAACGCAAAAGGTTAAAAGAAAATTTTTTCCATTTATACGATGACTTTTTGAGAAACGCAGTCTGTAGACATGTCCATAGTATTTGGTTTCGACGTAAAATTCAATCAATAAAACCATCAATAAAATTCATAAAGTAGTGTCTGATGACGACAGTTTACCAGCTATATCACAAACCAATTTATACAAACTCATAAGAGATCTGGATTTCTATTATTGTAAGCACAATCGTAATAGTGTTCTAACCGAAAAAAACGAAATCGTTGTATGGTGTAGACGATATTTATAGGCAATACAAGAATATCGAGAACAGAGTCGTCACATTTATTATTTACATGTGATATGGGTAAAAGCTGGCAAATGCCAAAATAAGGTATAGGTCGATTCAATAATATAATCCTACTGTGATGCATTCCTTAAGGGGCTCACAACCGGTTCTCCGAATCCAAGTGGCAAAGGTAAACGCCTTATTGTTCTACACATCGGTTCTGAAGATGGATTTGTTCTCGGTAGGTTGTTATGTTTTGAATCAAAAAAAAAAAAAAACTCATGTAATTATTACGATGATATGAACGACTAGATATTTTATGAATGGATGGAAAACATTTTACCTCAACTGCGAGACAACTGTGTTGTAGTCATGAACAATGCGCTATATCACTCGGTAAAGATAAAAAAATCACCGACATCGTCTACAAGGAAGGCCGATATAATAAAATGGTTAAAAAATAAAGGCGAGGTTGATGATAATCCCATGGTTATTCCTGAATTATTGGACATTGTTAAGAGAATCAAGTCACTTCATAATAAGTATGTGATAGACTAACTCACCAAAGCTAGTAATAAACAATTTTAAGGTTACTTCTTTACCATTGCGAGCTCAATCCCATTGAACTCGCATGGCCATCCGTCAAGAATCATGTAAAAATGAATAACACTACTTTTAAATTACCAGATGTAAAAAATTTATTAATAGAGGGTATAGAACGAGTAGATCAAGTAATGTGGAAAAGCATTAGAGAGCATACAAAAAAAAGAAGAAAAAAAATTTTGGATTATATATAATATTGTAAACGAAGTGTTGGCAACGGAGGTATCAAATTTGAGAATGACAATTATCGGAGATACATCATCGTCAGATTCTGAGTCCAAGTCTGACTAAAATCATATAATTTATAAATATGACGATGTTTTAAAATTGTATAAAATGTATGTAAGTATGACGATGTCTTAAAATTGAAAAAAATGTGATTATTATAGAATGATACTATAGATATTATGAAAAATAAATATATAAAAAATAAAAGCATGACATTCTTTTTAATATTCTGTACACATGGCGGTAGCTGTCGTATGCACGGCGGTGGCGGCAGCTGTCACGGAACACCATTCCTTAACCAGAGGAGGTCAGACTATTTTAGAGGCTCAGTATGCATGCGCGAAAGTGGGTCAACTCAAACTGAATAGAGTATGCATTGTCATTATTTCCTCAGATTTTCATAACAATTTACTTTATAATTATAAAGTACTCAGACCTAAAAACAAAACTAATTTTTCATTATATCAACATATTGTATTTTACTTTATTAATGTACGAGTATAAATGTTATATTACCTATATATAGAGATACCTAGTGTAATATATTTTTAATTAAATACTTTTTAGAATGTAGTATCACACATGAAAGCCTTAAGTTCACGAATTCTAGGCATATAAATACCTTATCCTAAGGAGAAATTTAGTCAGAGAATAATATTTGAGCATAACTTGTTGAAATGGCAATTACATTTTAATGTTATACTCTTTTTCATGAGAGAACGGGACCGTCTTCCGACCGAAACTAGTCGCCGCCGCGCTTTCCCACCAAAAAATACAAAATTGATATGTCGTTCGTCGTTTGCCGTCGGCAACGTGTTGTTGTTTATACATAGCGAGTGAAGTGTCTTTGTGACTTAAGCGTTTATAAAATGTTTTTTTTATTTCTGTAATTATTATAATTATTAAAATTCTTTGTAAAAAATTAGTAATTGAAGAGTTGGCGCAAATAATATGCTATGTAGCAATTCGTAAATTTTAAACTAACAAATCAAAACAATAAATGTATTATAATTTCTTTTAAATTTATTTGAAATTCATGTAGCACGCTTTTAACAGATTGAGCGTTTGCACGTTAATAGAACATATTCGTTTATATTTTCTTTAACTGAACCATTTCTTTTTTTATTTTGTGAAAAAAAAAATGAAATACGAACAAATTTACGTAGCTCATTATTCCCGCCGACACTTCAATTCAATTATCAATTGTAAATTACCACGTGCAAGACGTATGTCGGCGCCTGACAAACAGGTAGGTAATTATCGATAATTACCGATAGTTGGCGACTGCGTGGAGAGGATTTCACAGGCGGACGAGCCGGCTGGAGCTCATTCTACATGCGCGAAACGATCCCGTTGTCTTGCGAAAAAGAGTATAGTATTAAATATAAAATATCTTTTCATAAACTGATATAATACATTATAATAAATAAATGAATTGTTTATCAAGAAATCTATACATTACAACAACATCAGTACTGGAACAGACGGCGAATCCCCCCCGTTATTTTCAGAAAACTCAAGTGCAAACTATGAGATGAATGCAAGATTTATTTGAAACCCATGAATATATTACGAATAATATTCAAACCATTAAGCTTGTTTATTTTTTATAATATTAGAATTCTACTTGTATTTTCTTTGCATAAATTATTTATTACCATCGGTTTTGGTTACTAAATTATTTTCAGGTTTTCTATTTACAGTTTAATTTAAAAGATATATTGAATAGATCAAAAAAAGTAAGTATGATTGTAGAATATTACTCAAAAAACAATTAATTAAATGAACAGTGTTGCAAAAGTGTTATTGATATTGTTATTGAATACCTTCTTCAAAATAAAATTCACACAAAACTTTTTGAACATATAACTATTAATATAGTTAGTTATTTTATAACCGAAATAAAGGTTTGTATATAGAATAAACTATAAAGTAAACATTAATTAAAAATGATTGTTAGTAAACCTCAAATAATCAGATAGTAAGATTTAATAAACTGCTGTTTAAATGTAACAATATTAAGGTATTTGTATCGGTATCATGCTATATTTTTTCTGCAAAATTAATGACTAATCTATTTTTATTAAATTAATTATTGTCTTTTATTGTATACATAATTTAATATCTAAAATACTGAACATTGATTTGCTTTAATTGTGTGAGGCTTACGGATAAAAATTATTTAGAGAATAAGAATAATCATTATTATAATAATAAAATTGTAATTAAATTAATTTTTTTGTTTATTTTAGGAAACTTATCTTATTCCTGTGCCTAAAAAAAAACCTAAAGGTTTACTTTACCGAATATGCCATAATACAATAACCAAGTTGCATTGTAATGATCTTTGGATAAATGCCAAAAGAACTTTATCACATGTACACGGCGAAAACAGTGGAGAACAAGAATATTTGCAGGAGAGTGATGGTAAATATTTTACTGCAATCAATTTGTTCAACTGGTTTATTTTATATTTATATGCGAAAATATATAAAGGTTTAAATCATTAAACTGAATATAAATTAGATCTGAATATAAATTTCAGATGATTTTTTGATCAATCAACATTGGCTTCAATATAATATTAACATACGAATAATAAAACCTATGCATGAAGTAATCCAAAAATGGAATGAAACAGCCAAAAATCAGTCAAACTATTTGAGGATTCCTATTATTGAAATTTCTGACATATTAGAGCAGTGGCTATTATATAAACAGTCATTTAGACATAGTTTGGTAATTATATTAGACCCAATTTAATTTTAAAACATAAATTCATTACTTATTTGTAATTTCAATACGTGCAATATAATTTTTCTAAATAAATAAATGATGTATACAATTCTGCAATTAAAACCAATAAATTTGCATATAATTAAATTTATTCTGTATTTTAGATTTATATTGATTTTGAAATATTGTACCCTGGAAAAAGTAATTTGATTTTTGAAAAGTGGATTGAGTTTGTTATTAAGTTAATTCCTCTGATGAACAGTAAAATAAAAGATTTAAATAGTAAATCATTACTCAAGGAACTAACTAAATTAGATGAGGAAGATTTGGGTGATTTAAAATTTATATATATTAAATTGCATAAGTATTTTAGAATCATAATTTTATGTCTATCAATTTTATTTTATTTTCAGAATCTAGGAACTTGTTGATAATATTGTTGAACTTAATTATACACTATGGATGAGGTCTCTAATAAAAGAAAAATTACTACAACGTCTATTGCTGATGGACACAATTCACTATACCTACTTGTTTCAACACTTAATGATTTATATTGCCAAGTCAACACTTTAACAGAAAACTATTACAAAACCAAACAAAAGATGCAGCCTTGTATTTGTATTATTGGTACAAGTTATTGTAAGTGTAAAGAAATTTTATGTTTACCATTTATAACCTATTATAAGTTTGCAAACATTGTTAAATTGATATATGTTTAAAAATATTTCTTGTGTTCAATTTAAAATACTTCGTGCAAAGTGAATTAGTATAGACTTTTTGGAAAAGCATTTCTTAAACATAGATTCATATTATATTAGCAATACTTCAATACCTTCATTATTAGCATATTTAAAATTAAAATAAATGCATTAAATACAAATTATTTAAAATGTTTGTTTTTTGTTTTATATGTAAAATTAATTTTCAGGATTTAAATATTTATTTTTCTCATTTAAAGTTAATATATTTACTATCTTCTACTGCCTTGTATCAATGTGGAAATTCTAATTGTTCTCAAAATTTTACAAATTTTTGGGTATTTTTAAAACATATAAAGCTGGAATATCAGAATGCTCAAGAAGTTGGTCAACCTATTCAAAGTTATTTATCAAATAATTTAAATACACCCTCTCAAATTCTACAAATAACATTAATAATTTTACTTCTGCTTTATCACATAGTAAAAATAATAATTCACATTTTGTGAATTTGCGATTTTTGGTACAATGCTGTTTAAAATATTAAATTCAAAAAGTTATCAATCAAAATGTCTGCTAGAGAAATGTAAACTTTCATTCATTTTTTCCCTATAATTATTGGTGACATAGTACTTGAAAATAATGAAGTATGGTAATTTTTAATAATACAGGTAATAATAATATATTATACAGTTTACAGAACGTTAGCGAGTTGTTATTACATATATATATGTTACTGTAAATGCCCGATCACTAGGTAAACCTAGGTTTTACTAGCTAATGTTAGGTTTTACTGTTTGTACTCAGTAAATGCTGAAATTCTTAATTTTATTCGGGCTTTTAATAAACACGTTGTGTACATCCTAGGATATACAAATTGACTTAGTAAAAGCTGATCAATATACGACACATAACATTTAAGCTGCGTAAAAATTATAATTATATATTATTAAAACAAACTACTGACAATTATTTAAATTCTTTATACAAAATAAAAATCATTTAAAAACAGAATTATTATTTATTCTTCATAAAAATTAGTAAAACTAAGTTGTATAATATTAATCTTAAACCCGATAAAATACAAGTCCTAAGGTAAAATATTAATATCTACACATATAATGTTGTAACAACACATTGCAGTCGTAAATTTATCTTCGCCAAATAATTGTTATTAACCGTTGCGAGCAAAAATTTTTGAGGTATGACATACATTTTTAAATAATTATTTCTAACTACCCGCCAGTTTTACTAATTTTTATGAAGAATAAATAATAATTCTGTTTTTAAATGATTTTTATTTTGTATAAAGAATTTAAATAATTGTCAGTAGTTTGTTTTAATAATATATAATTATAATTTTTACGCAGCTTAAATGTTATGTGTCGTGTATTGATCAGCTTT
>JACXSJ010000275.1:14244-30585 GCA_014851325.1 Pentalonia nigronervosa
TGTAAAATGTGAAAGTGTAAATGTTTAACTTTAATATCTCTATATATATAACGATTTATATAGTAAGGTGATAACTGATAACAATAATATATAATATAATATTTATTATATTTTTCGTACATATCACATGGTTGTGTGGATGTACGTGATAGTCATAGATGGGAGTGGAAGGAACCGAGCACGATAGCAATTATTTAATTATATATACTATACGGTTGTGAGAGTGAGTTAGCATGTGTGTTGATAAAGTATATCGCGGGTAGGGTATATGGGTTGAAGTGAGGCGTAAAGTAGTAGTGTAAAGCGGGGAGTGGTTTGGTATGACATGGCAAGAATAGGCGAGATATGGTCTATGCACGTATGCGATAGGTATGGCTAAGTTAGGTTAGATTGGAAACGCAAGGTAGAATCTTCGTTAAAAATCAAGCGTGGATACAAGTTCAATAAAGAATGATTCAGCTGAGGGTAGAACCTCGGACACGGCAGTTGTAGGTGGGGTTGGTGTTAACGACAGTTCTCATGTAGCGGGACCGCACAGGTCATCATCATTAAACAACCGCGATGGTACGAGGGTGACCAGCCGAGCCTCCGCAATTCTACATGTCTCTAGTGTTAAGATAGTAGTACTCCAAGTGGGTACGCAACAACTACCCAAAACAACGAAGCAAGCAGCATCCCCACCAGATCTGGAGAACAAACAAATAAATTAATGCAGAGAATATTTAAAATTAAACGAAATAAAAATATACAAGAGAAAAATAAAGTGGCAGAGATCACATATAGAGCACTTAAGACGTAAACACTGACAATACAAGCTCCAAAAAAATGTCTTTAAATGTCTTCAGTGAAGATCAGATCCTGAGCAAACTATGAGAATACTTGCAGAATATGTCAAACCTCACATTGAAAATGAAAAATTGCTATAGAGAAGTAAAATATGAAGTGGCAGACAAGGTTAGGATATTCAACTGCTATGTATCAAAAACAAAAGCATAAAAATCACTAGATGCTGCAAAGATTGCTACGGACAATAAATGCCTAATTTGTGATAGTAAAACTAAATTGAAAATAATTCAAACACAAACAGAAGAATCTGCAGAGGTCCAGAAGAATAGCTGTTTCGAGCACCAAAATTAAAAGATGCGGAGACCATGTTAGTGGGATTTAAATAAAGAGCCGGGAGTTCTAAAACAAAAAACAGGACAATCTGAGGGCACAGAAAATACATGGCCAAATAGCGTTGGACGGAATGTCTAAAAAAGATCACCAGATAAATCACCTCTGGCCCAAACAACAACAAGGTCAGAAAGAAAACGAAATCAAAATGTGAATTTTCGACAGAGACGTGCCTGATGCGCTATGTTTATTGATGGAAGTACAGAATCCTTCCCAGAACTGGTAAAATGTATAAAAACCGGAGTGGACCAAAATACTATTAGTATAGGTTATGGGAAGTTATACCCAAGTTATAGGGTATAGGATAACCGGTCTGCGACAGGCGAAAAATGGAGTGTTGATATAGGTACGAGGAGTATAGGATGCTGTACAAGTCGTACGCGACTAAATAATTAAAATATCTAACAAAGCCAATGTTCAAACAATTCAACAAAGAGGTCTCATCGATGTAAAAGACCAAGGAGGAATTAGACGCAGTTCTCGCCAAGGAACCAGGATTAAATACAAACGAGGTAAGTGTAATTAATATAAGAAGCAGTTTTGGTGAGACTTAGATTGGCATAGTGCTGATCCCTATTTACGTTGAAATCAAAATAGAAAAGAGGAGCAGGATCTGAGTGGGATTTGTGTACTGCAGAGTCAGACAACGTAAAGAACGAGTTAGATATTACAGATGCCTGGGGCAAGGTCGCGAAGCCCGAAACTAAGATTAAAGTGGAAGCGATAGAAAGGGAAGATGTTATAAATGCGGAAAAGAAGGACATCTCGCTCGTGAATGCAAGGCAATCAAAGAAGAAGTAGAAGAGTTCAAAGCAGTATTAGCTGCTGAAGCAGCGAGATCGATGGCGGGATCCACAGTAGATAAGCTATGATCAGAATCCTGCAAATAAACCCGGCAGGAAAGAGTGCCGCCCAAGACCTGGTACTCTAAAAAGCACGCGAAAAGACGATTGATTTGATTATTGCAACGAATACTACAGTTTTGGTCAAAATACAAACGAAGCAAATGGCTGGTATTGCGATGAAAATTGCAGAGTTGTAATAGTCAACTGCAACGATGCTCAAATAGACGAGATAGGGAAAGCAGAAAATGGGTTTATCTCGATCACCATCCGAAACATCAGAATATATTCCTACTGCATAAGTTCTAATATTACCAAAACAAAATATGATAACTGGTTAACTAGACTAGAAATGGGCATAATAACTGCAACCACCGACATTATTGTAGCAGGAAATTTCAATGTGAAGCACCGCACACGGGGTTCCCGAGTACATGACGGAAAAGAAGACCAAAAACAAAATCTTTGTCTTATCTCACGTAATCGCTAGGACTGACAGTGTGCAATCACGGAGACAGATCAACTTGGTAGAAAAGGGTTTCAGAGTAGTGCATTGATATGACAATGGCTTCGACTAATCTAACTGCAAGAGTAACAAACTGGCACACCATTGAAGAATATTCCTACAGTCATTGGCGCCGACTAACAATTTTCATAGTCTGGTCAACATTCAAAAATGTTACAAGACCACCACCCCAATTTAATTCACAATATTATCGCCAATATTATTTGTTCACTATATCCCTATAATTAAAAAAAAAAAACTATTTATATTCATACTTCTTCTATCTGGTAATTTATTATAAGTGTAATAATTACAAAGTTTTATATTTTCATTATTATTTTACAACAGTAGCTACAATTAACAATATATTAGAATAATTAATAAGTTAAAACATTAGTTAAAGCTGGCGATCTCTGAAAAATTTTCAATTACTTTTCTGTGTCAACAACTATATCTGTTTCTATGATATGAGCATGAGATCTTCGAGACGATTTTGTGTCATAGTTGACCTTAATCTTGATTGTATTATTTTGATCTTTGAAAGTGATCATTTAGGAGAGACACTTGGTATAGGAAGAGTTACACTAATCTTCAATACAATAAATAAGTTGGGGAAAACTTCTTACTAATTCAGTTTTTACAAATATATTAAACATTTTAATAATACTTATACTATTTCGTAGATCTTTTGAGGTGATTTATATTCAACCTCATCTTTTTCTTCCTAATATTTATTAGATTTGTTATTAGATTCTTCAAATAACTGTGGTGAATGTAAATACACTCGGGCATAACTCCCAAATTCAACATATCAATTTTAGATTTTATTAATTGTTGATATTCCCGAATATTATCTTCTCTTACTAAAATGTTGTAAATGTTACAAATTGAAATAAAAGCATCAGTAGGAATGTTAGTTTTTTTCATCATGCTTAAAACACATTTTGGTGTGAGTAAAGATAAGTCTTTTGCGACATTTACATAGTTATTATTAAATCGTATTTTTAATTCCGCTAAGATAATGTTTAAAACTAAAAAATATGTGTTGATCTTGTATGATTGAACAGGATTATTGAAAACTTCATCTTGAGAAATTTCATCATGTTGATGTGAGACTCTTCTACGTCGATGAACTGAACCGTTGAATGCTGTTAACTCTTTGCTATAATTGTTTTTTCAGCATATGATTTTGCTAAATTGTAAATCTTTTGAAATTCCTTATCCGTTCTCAGTAGTTTGATATTTTTCTTAGTTTTTATCTATATATCCATTGCCATAATAATATCAATATCATGAGCTTGAAGCGCTTTGCTGACTGGTTCTATGAAATCAAATATGTTTTTATAAATATTAGCTGTCAATAGAAACTCAAACGATTGTAAATATCCAATCAAGCCATTACATTCTGCTCTGGTTTTGAAATCAACTGCTCCCTCTTGATTCTTAATATTATCTAATGCATCTAAAATAGTTTCAAGTATTTCTAGTACTGTTCTTAGGGAAAATGATTGTGACATTCTCCTTGTGGTCTTTATTTTCTTTATGGAACAAATTATATCTTTAGAATACAACAATTTTTGATTTTCACGATATATTGGTACTCTTTTTTTGCTACAACTTATAAAAACAAATAATTTTTCTAGGTTCTCAAATAAGTTAACTGCAGCTAAGCATGATCCAACACAAGAAATAACAATTGAATCAAGCCTGTGTATATGGCACCAAACAAATGTAGTTTGGGGAAAATGTATTTTATTTTTGCTTATAACCCATTATATCTCCGAGATATATTAGCAACACCGTCAAATAACTGTTTCATAAGATATGATTTGCAATTGAGACTATGTTGATTTATCACCCCAGATAATAATAATAAATAATGCTTTTCTAGTTGTAATAGCATAATCTTTCATAGCTTTCTAGAAATGTCAAATGTAGAATCAATACTGATACTAAAGAAACAAGCACTATGTATTTCACATATAATAATATTTATAATTTCTTGAGCAATATTATTTATTAATGTGTTTTGACGATCCCAACTAATGAATGATAATTTTTTTCTAGATTTAATTTGAATATTAGTAATGTGTTTAGAAATAACTGGTGAATGTTTAACTAGTAAAATAAGCAAATCTTTAAAATTACCTTTTATAATATTTGTCCATTGTTCTCTATGTCTTCTGAAGCAAGGTAATGTCCAGGAAATTTAGTTATATCTTTAAGCTGGCTTACTATTTCTTTATTTAAAAACACTTGTTTTTTATTTTCTTCAACTAAAAATAGAATTAAAGGCAAGACTGATGTCTTTAATTTTACTTGTAGGGCAGCATCTATATGTATAGTTGTAGTTTCATGAGTTATAATGGCAATATTTCCATTTATAAACTTTTGAATACCGTTTTTTAATCACGCTTTTTGTGGATGTTTACTAAATAGTACACAATGCAAACAATATATTTTATTTTTACATGGAGAATATGAAAGCCAATCTCTTAAAACTGATGTTTTATCTGGAAATGTTTTATAAAACCAGTCTGCATGAAAATATCTAGAATAAAATTAAAATGTTTATTATATTCTATATTTGATTATAATATGTATTGCTTCATTATTTTAAAAGTTAACATTGTAAATGTTATTTACATTACGTTAACTGTGCATGGTTATATACATATTTAACATGACACAACTGTACATTGTTAAAAACAAATTTTATGTATTTATAATTTATTAAATTTGAACTTACTTATTCTTTTGATTCTTGGGAAAATCACCATTTGGCATTTCTTTGCTAGGTTGACATACTATAGTATGTCTACGGTTGACATGAACTCCAACTCATTACTACATTTATCAAATTTGAGTTCAATCTTATAGACTTAATTTTAGCTGGATCATTTTTGAAAATTTAATCATTATTTATTATGACTGAAAATAAAATTAACCTTAACATACTAAATATCAATATTTATGATGGTTATAAATTATAATAAAGAATAGTAATTTTCACTAAAAATGTTTTAAAATTTAAAAGTTTATTTATTCATTTAATTCATTAATGATTGTTAATCTTTGATTGACATCTAACAAATTGATTGTATTTAAATTATGTTTAATAGCAAACTTAAGAAAATTTAACTGAATAAAAATTACCAGATTTTACAGCTGGAAAAAATTCTATATCAGTAACAATATTCCGTGCACCCTCAAAATATCCCATGCATCAAAATATTCCTCGTTCAAAATATCCCCCGCTCAAAATATCCCCCGCTCAAAATATCCCCGTTACAAATATCCTATATTCAAAATATCTCCAGTAATATTGTCCCTTAATTTATAACAATATACATAAAAAAGATTTAGTTATACTAACATACATAGTATAATATATTATAATATATATATAAGTAGAATTCAATATAATAGTCATTTATGATTATCTCATTTTCGATATCTTTATATTAAGCCGCGTAATCAGATACTATTAGAACTTGTAATAGGAATACCTGTATTTTCTTGAAATAATAAAAATGATAAAATAAGTTGACAAATACAAACCATCGAAATTTTCGATAATGTATCGGCATTACACTTGTGAGCGTGGTTACCATTTCATATCCGTGAAAACAAAAACGAAAAATGTCAAATTTAATTTTTGTAAATAGCCAAAAAGGCAAAAAGCTACTTTCATACGACGGATATTTGCATGGCTTACACCGATTGACTGAAAATAAATGTATTTGGCGCTGTGTTGAATTTATAAAATACAAATGTAAAGGACGCTGTCATACAACTAATGACGAAGTATCAGGTACGTCAAAACAAATTAATACTTTTGGTGTCAAAAATGCATTTGTTTTTTTCAGTCAATTAAATTTTTTTTTACTTGTTTTTAGGAGAAATTATAAAAATACCCACACATAGTCACCCTCCAAATGCTGATAAAGTTAATGTTAAAGAAGCAATTGATAAATTAAAAAATGAAGCTAAAACGTCATGTGAACCTACAAGAAATGTAGTCAGTAAAATAATTTCAGATGTATCTAAAATAACTATAAGTAAATTACCACCAATTGATATGTTATCTCAGACTGTACGTAGAACAAGAAATAAATATAATGATTACCCCTACAAATATATTATACTATGTATGTTAGTATAACTAAATCTTTTTTATGTATATTGTTATAAATTAAGGGACAATATTACTGGAGATATTTTGAATATAGGATATTTGTAACGGGGGATATTTGTAACGGGGATATTTTGAACGAGGGATATTTTGATGCATGGGATATTTTGAGGGGGAACCACAATATTCTCTTGTTACTCTGAGTTTTCTCAAAAATAACAAAATAAAATTTAATTTAAGATAATACCTAAATTCAATTAATTAAATGTTCTAAATTGGTAATTGCAAAAATAATAAATAGATACTTACCTATATTTGATGATGAAGGTGTTTGTTGTCGCCGTAACATAAAAAAAAAGAAGGAAAATTATATATTCACGGTCACAGGAGCAACAGCTGATCACACACACACACAAACATACCTGTGAATCATTGTTATTTCTGTTTTCACTATTATCTATCTTGTGTATTATATAATAATATGCCGATTATAATTATAATATATTATATAACGTCATCGCAAGTCGCCCAGCCGACTCGGCGAGTATTATTTAATACGGCCGCTGTGATTTTTGTCTTTTACCGTACGTTATCGCGAAAGCATCGGAGCGTGCCACAATATTATTATTATATTTTCTTTATAACTCAAATACTAAAAATGAAAAAAGTCGTCACTTTTTTATCATTGTGAGCCATAAGGGCCAGTTATTAAATAATTATTCTCACAGGTGCTAATCGCCGTTTTTTTTTAAATAAACGATAAATTACGTGTCGTTATTAAATCATTATGATGAGCGCGAATCGCCACTAATTCATTTATATTATCAAGTTGTGTTAAATTCGCCGGATAGCTCGAACTGTCATTTTTTGCTCGTATTTTATTATTTCTTATGCCTGAATCGGCACATTTTGATATTATATACATTATATTTTCTAATAAATTGTAGGCTCTAATCGCTGTATTTTTGTGTAATTTATATTATTCCTGTGTTTGTGTAATATTTATTTGTGCTTTAGGCAGCGGCTGGCCAGCAGTGCATCGATAAACTGTGAGTATTTTTATTAATTTTTATATTTATTATATATCTGAGTTGTTGGGCCAAAAAGGCCGCATATTATTTTTATATTTATTATTTTTATACGATTCTCAGTTCTAATAGCTGCGTCAATGTATAGTTTATTCTGTTCGGTCACAAGGATTTATAATTATATAATTATTTTGTTTAACCATAAGGGCTGTGGTTTATTCTTATTACATTTTTTTATACCTTTGTGTTGCTGTGAATTTATTATATACTTGTCCTATTATTATTGACATCGTGTATTATACAGCAAATCGCCTACCAGAACCCGTGTTATTATTTTTTAGTATTAGTTTAATTGTAGACATGCCCACTCACACATACACATAATTACATAACAAGGATTACATAGCCGACAGTAATTACTGGCGAACTCGGCCAATACTGTTCGAGCTATTACACCACTATACAGCCAGTTAATCCTTCATTCTTTTTTTAAGATTTAGGTGTTTAGTAGGCGCACAAATTTTATTCAGTGTCCGGGTACACGTCCTATCATTGTACGCCCCCGGCCCTCACAGTGTTTTTTGATCGATATACATTTTATCACTAATTTTGTTCTCTGGGTTTGCTAAAATTTAATAAATCTAATTAATAAAATGTTCTAAATAGGTAATTGCAAAAATTATAAGTAGGTAATTATCTATATTTGATTATGAATGTGTTCCTTGATCGATGTCATTTTATCACTAATTTGGTTGTTTGGGATAATATAATAAATTTGATGAAGGTATAGTTTTAAACTTTAATTACATTTAATTTAATAAATTGATGAAATTAAAACTACTATTTCAATAAATTATATAAATATAATTAACTGTAGTTGTTGTAGATTTAATAGCATACGATACAAACAACTTTGAAATGTCACAATTACTACTTCCAGAGTTTTTAATTTTTTATTTTTACACATTTAACACAGGTTCTTACAAGTCACGAATGCTTTTCTTACCTACATAGGTTTGGAAAACTGGCATCCCCATTATGCATGTTTTGCTAACATTATGTAGACGATTCTAAACATACAATTTTCGTTTGCGATGTGTGGTATACACACCAACGAAATACGAAAATAGCAATTGGAGTAGACCTCAAACCAGAAAACATAGTGTTGAGGATGATGTTATCAAAGACGAATTTGGAAGTAATAGCCAACTTCATAATCACAATACAGAAGAAGAAAGAAGAGGAGGAATGAATACGATGACAACGGACTCAGTAGTTAAGACTGTTTTAATTGTAAGCCGAAGGCAAAATTAGAAGGGATAGAGCCCCTTTTGACATTTTTTTAAAAACGATTTAAGATACGCAAACTGGGGGAATATCTAAAGTTAGGTATAATAGGCATGGATGGTATGGGAGGGAGTAAGGTTGGACACGTATGTGATAACATGGTATGTATGTAGTAAGCATAGATGTGAGGAAAACGGATAAGACCTGGCACGTATGTAATGACTGGGCACATACATGACAGCTGGTGTGGTGTTCAGGTTATGAGAGGGGAGGAGGGGTATTGTCGCGCACGTACGCGATAACAGGCGTGCGATTAGGTTAATGATTAGCAAGTAGGGAGTAGGTATCATAACATACATTTTTTTACTATTTCTGTTAGATCGTATACTTGCATCTTTGGCAATCGGAGCTCACGCATGGGTGTTTAAGTATATTTACGTTGGACCTCTCAGGATAGCTAAAGATTGAGTATATTATATTCTATCTAGATTTAGGCTAAATAAAGTATGCAATAAGACTGCTCATAGCGAGCAAGTTGCATATTTATCATACGAACTTATAAAACAATAATTTCATATTCGAGGAACTTTTGCAAAGACATACTTACATATATTTTGCGAAGGTCACATCGGCGAAATTAAACCCCTCGTCTTCTCAAAATAGAACTTATGCAAATGTAACCTCTAACCAAGAACCTCCAAAATCTAACAACATCAATAAATTAAACACACGTACCTTATTATCTAAATTTATCAGTAAATTCCAAGCTCTCATAAATCCACTGCTCTCCCTCCTTATAACAGTCCTAGCCAAACTTGCAGCTCAAAAAGACAAATAATATCCCAACCTCCAAATCCCTGCTCATACTCTTTTGGAATTCCAACAGTATTCATAACCATATAGCTGATCTCTCACTTATACTACATGATAAACGCATAGACATAGCACTAATATCCGAAACACACCTCATTAACCGAATAAAAATACATATTCCTGACTACTTAATACTTAGATCAAATCACCCTGACGGTACCGCACACGGAGGAGCGGCAATAATTATTAGACCCACAATTCTCTTCCACAATGTCTCTCAACTAAGTGAACCCCACATACAATCTTTCACCATCCAAATTCCCTTGGACTATTCTCTTATCTCTATTTCAGCAGCATACTGCCCCTCTACCCCCTAAACACTAGTTTGAAATCCCCAAACGAACTCGATAAATCAGTCCAACATTTAACTTTATCAATACAAAACGCATCATGGTCCTCTTGCAAACCAAAAACTCATAACTATAATCAAAATAATCTGTTATTGCCAGCCTATTTAAGATCACTTATTGTTCAAAAACGTCGTGCCAGAGCAACTTGGTAGAAAACAAAATACCTTACCGATAAAACGATTTATAATAACTTATACACATTACTTAAAAGACAAATGACAAAACAACGTTCAAAAGACTTCACCAAACACACCAGTCTCCTATTTGAAAAAGATGGCTCCTTGTGGAAAACTACTAGAAAAATCTTAAAAATTAAAACAATATCATTTCCAATAAAAAAAACTGACGGTAGCCTGGCAATAAACGATAAAGAAAAAGCTGAAGCACACGGAAACACCTTTCCGAAGTTTTTAAACCAAATGACCACACCATTCCTTCTATAAAAAATAAAATACAAGATTTCCTAGATAGCCCATTCCCAATGACACTTCCACTCAAGTCATTCACTCCAAACGGGGTAAAATCATTCATACATAAATTTCCATTAAGTAAATCTCCCGGACATGATTTTGTAACTGCCGAAATAACTCGAAAACTTCCCGATAAAGCTATAATACACCTCACTCATATCTTTAACGCCATTCTCCGAATCTCATACTTCCCGATCCTATGGAAACTCGCCACAATTATTCTTTTCCCTAAATCAAACAAACCTATAGATAACCTTTCCTCATACAGGCCTATTAGCCTGCTACCTTTCTTCTCAAAACTTTTTGAAAAATTAATATTAAACAGAATCTACCCAATTATCAATGAAAAGAAATTAATTCCTTACACATGCTATGTACCTGGCAATACATAACTTTTATGACTATCAATAAATCAGCAATGACCTCGAGGGTAAGGGGGAACTATGTACGTTTCAACACAAATCACTTTATAAATAATTACCGAACCGTAGACGCGTTGGGAAAAGACAAAGCTAGACCGACCATAAAAGTGTTTAGGAAATTAACACAAGAAACTCTGAAAATAGGACAAGAGAAATCATGTACCTAAGGCGAGCATGTATTAAAATAATAGTAGAAATGCACTCAGAATTATGTTAGAGCATGACTAACTAGCAAGAAGCCAATAATACTCGAATCGCGGATATCTTGTTAACAACAGAAGGCGGCCTCGAACGACCACTTAGCTATCTAATCTGAATATTGTCAAATCAAATTAAACATATATCATTGCAAGCAGTTTAAAACATTATATCATGTGAACTAATTTTGTGAAATACATTAAAATACGATAATGGATGGTCTAACCGCATCCGTTCAGTTATTTGCACGTGCGCGACGAGCGTGGGATGATGACATATCCTGAAACTAGCATACACGATAAAACAAATGAGGTCAACTAGGATGACGTAGATTCCACTTTACGATTCCACTCTAATTATGTATTGTTTGAATATAAAAAATAAAATTAATACAGAATTGTATGTAAAAAACAAATTGCTGAAATTCAAAAATTTCTAAAAGATAGAAAAGTTTTGAGTCGTTAGGATAAAAACCATACCAATATAACGAAATATAAAAGAGGAAAGATTACACGAATGGAGTTCATTAACTACATATATTACAACTATAAAAAAAATTAAATATCCATAATAAATTAGAAATATGAATTAATAATATAATATGATTATTATATAAATTTGTAGTTTAAAAAAGAAAAACGTGTAGAATATCTTAAATTAAATGCATGTACTACAATTATAAAATAATTAAATATCCTTATAATTTTATTTTTATTTGTGTAAATTGCTAATATAATGTTTATAATTTTGACTTGACTTTAAATGTGATTTTAAAATAAATTATAATAATAATATTTTTAATTGGTGACTAAAATAGTGTACTAGTCGAAAACGAATATTCCAGAATGGCCGAAAATGAAAAGGTTCATAGACTTAAAATGTGATTTCAAAATAAATAATAATAATAATAATATTTTAAATTGGTGACTAAAATAGTGTAGTGGCCGAAAACGAAAAGGTTTATTTTGTCCGAAAATGAAAAATTTTATTTTGGCCGAAAACGGTTCCATCCCATCAAAACGGTTTCCACTTGCTGACTTTTTCTATTTTGTTTTTTTCAACCATTTTGTAAATTACACAAAGCAAAAGTACATACTATTGTAATATTTGAAAATTAAAAATACAAATTAATAAAAATTATAATGTTCTATTTTACTTACACTATATATTATATCATCACAACGCAAAAGAATACCATTAATTTGAAATTTATTTAAAAAATTGATTAATGGACCAATCACTTCCGTCTTATATTTATATTCATCACTGAAATCGAATACGTCGCTCCAGGAATCCCCATACGCAAAGTTAACGTTTATGTAAACTTTTTTTCTTGCTTTTACTAAGCTTCTTAATGCAACTTTAATCATTAATGTTGTGTTATAATAACATGCAGTGTTTTATATTTACTATGCATTATAATTGATTATTTATAGAATGTTCACTTTTTTTAGTGCGTTAACTAATACTATTTATAATCAATTGTATTAGTTAATTCATAATTGAAATTTATAAAAAATGACAATAGTTTATTTATATGCTATTATGTAAATTTAAAATTGTCTAATAATAATAATAAATAAATATAGATTTTTTTTTTTTAGAAAAAATAACACATTACATAAACTATTGTAGGTAAGCGACTTAAATATTTCTTTTGCTTTTTTTTTAAAAAAAAACTACTATCAATTTTTAATAAATATTGTCAAATTAATATTAAATAATGAATTATTGATTTTTGCTGTATACGCATTAAGACTAAGTAATTATGCAAATAACTATAATATGTACCCCATAAAATTTGTTGTGCACTATCCATTTATCTGTACATCAATATTTGATATTCATTTATACGCTTATAATTTAGTACTGAATTTTATTTTGAAATTGTTCAAATATTATGTTCTCATTTAAATATAAAAAGCTTAAAATGGTTTCAAAAACCAAAAATAATGTTATAAAATGTTTCTGAAATTAAAATGTCCTAACAAAATGCTTTCGAAAATATTTTTTTTTTTTTTTATTAACATTAAATGTATATTGTTAAACGGATCACCACCCATCATGTATAACAAGTGGGACTTTTTTTTAGGCACTCCTATAATAACAAACATTAGACATAAGTAAACAGTGTGTATATTAAATTTTTTTATATTTAAATTGTTTATAATTACCTTTATCTGATTCCTTATAATGGATATCTATATTATTATTAATGTCAAAACTATAATAACCAAATGTGAATACATTACAACGTTGTGGCAATTCGTTTAGATCGAATACATAGTCACTATAAAGGACGCTTCCAGCTATCATACAAATTACTTCTATTTTGACGCCATGTTAAAAACATCAATAAGTATTTAAAGGATACAATAAATAATAAAGTGAAAAAATATTATTTTTACTATTTCAAAAAGTGAGTAACTAAGTAATCACACTATTTTATAGTTAGAATTTAGTGTTTTTCATAATTGAGTATGTCACTATTATTGACTTGTTATATTTTTTTTCAATTAATTCAATTATAAAATATTGCATACGAATAACGATTATAAGCGGAGACGGTTTATCAGCCTACATCAATAGGTATATTTTTTTGCTTTTATTGAAATCAGTTATAAATTAAACATAGAAGGAAATTGCTTAAAATCAATTTAAATATTTTGAAAATGTCATCGTGTATTCTAAGATATAATAATATGCGTAAAAGTTTCAAGTTCATACAAATAATATTTTTGAATTAAAACAAAACAACTATAATCTTTATTCTGAATTTAAATATCTAATTTAGTCCAAATTTGTCTTCAAATTTCTATAAAAAATTATTGATTTAAGAAAATTATTAAGAAATTTTATTTTTATCCAAGTCTCAAAGTACCAACTAGATTAAATTTATTATCAGAAATATTATATAAATTAAAGATTAAATCATTTTTACTATTAAGAAGTTGACTGAAAAAAAAACTATACATCATTATAAAATCAATACATTTATTGCTAATCAATTATTTCATTTTAATTAATTTAATAACTTAGTAAGTAATTAAAATAGTTAAACAATAAGTTTTTTTTAATGAAATATAATTTAATTACCTTGTGTCCTCAGTGGAGGATAAAAAAATATACTCAAAATAATCACTAATATATTTTTCATTTTAATTATTACATGAAATGTATGAGATATTATTTCTACTTAAATCTGAGAGTAACTAATTATTTTTTGGGAATTTATTTTTTATTGTAACAATAATTTTAAATAAAGTATTTACTGTTAATTATTATTTATTAATTGTTTGACTAATAATATTATAAATTAAAAAAAAAAGTTAAAACATTTGTGGTTTATATTTATTTATTAATTGTTTGAACAATAGTTTGTTAAAACATCTGTGATCTATATTTATTTAAAAAAAATATGCTTGATAGTATGAAATTAAATAGCCTATGAGTAAATAATAAATAATAATAATAATGAAATAAATAACAATAAAATCAGTAGGATGAAAAGGGGGGATTTAATTAGGGCATCAACTGGCGAGGCGATCATTTCCTATATAACCTTCCCATAACCCGCTGAAGCCGCCGTCAACACCCACGCGGCGATTATGACCTTCATCACCACCACATAAACATGTCGCTGCTGCCAACACTCCACGAGACGATTATATCCTTCATCACCACTTCATATCCTGCTAAGAACGCTACCGTTGTTAACGCCATCATCGCATAAATCGTCACCGTACCAAGTGATCTATCCACAACCAGAGTACAAAGTGTTATTATCATCTGTTATCATTTAATATTTCTTTGATAGTAACATATTTATATATATAAATAAATTCTTCGTCATATTATTCAAGTCATACATTATAACCCTTAACAATACATGAGTAAAATCGTTTGTATTCGAAGATCTTCAACCTGATGTAACAGTAGGAATGTATTTGCATGCATACATTTCTCTCCTGAAAATACATTCACAAATAACCCTGTAGAGACTTGTTGAAGAATTCCTACCCCAAAATATACATCGAAAGTGCTTCAGACCACAAAATGAAATCAGTCTCTACTGAGTACTGTTAACCAAGTGTCTTGTACTACTTTTCGACGTTTTCTAGTGTTTCGTTTTGTAGTAAAATATATATTTTATTTTCAAAGTGTTTAAAATAAATTTACAGTCGCTTTTAAACATAGCGGGTTCAATTGAAAATATGACTGATATTTACAAGAAGAACAATTTTAAATATATTTCACCATAATTGCCAGATCAACTCATCGATTGCAGTAATTTCATCATTGATTTCCCGGCTCGCAAGTTTTTGAACATAGGACTCGAACCGAGCAATTGATTCATTTTGTAAATATATCCATCGATTTTCTCAAGCGTATATTTAGACTTATGGGGAATATTTTATCATTTATACTCGATCAACCACAAAAATATAAATGATATTTATTTCTGGATTCAAATTCATTTGTGATGTCTAATATAAGAGCCGGATTAATGAAATTAGTGGCCCAGGGCCACTTTTTAAAAACTATATTTATAATAATATGCCAATTGATATTTATTAGTTATATAAGAAAAATATTTTTTCACAGCAAATTTACATTACAATAACACAAAAATACAAACAAATGATTATTCAAAATATTTTTTTCTAGATTTACTTTTGATGCAAACGTATCTAAAACGTCATCAAATGAAAGTATTTTACATATATCATTTTCAATTGACATAATTATTAATGCGTTTAACCTATCTTCAATCTGTGTAGAACTTAGTTTAGATTTTGAATTAACCACGAATTTACTGCATTTTTATGTTCTATGCTGTTTTCATGATTAGATACCCAGGGGCGCAATTTCAATGAAAAAACTGGGGGTGCTGAAGCCCCCCTATTTTTTTATATTATCTCATAGTAATGGATACCTGGAACGGCTGCAACCCGTACAATACCCATTCTACAATTACAAATTTAATATTAACTAAGTACTATGTAAGAACATGCAAGATAAATATATTATTATTTAATTAAAAATTAATTAATA
>JACXSJ010000275.1:30685-47980 GCA_014851325.1 Pentalonia nigronervosa
TTTGAAAATATTGTCGAAAAACTACAAATTTGTACTAAAAATTTGATCAAATCAAATTATTTAATTTTTTTTAAAAATTATTCGAAATAATGAGTATAAACACTAAATGGATCTTTAATGGATCTCCTGGTTATATATTGTATTGGTTTATTATATTATATTGGTTATACCATGTTGTTTATATTATGGTGATATCACTCGGGATTTTAAAAATATGATTCATTTTTAATTTTGTTAAAAATATTTATTATTTGCCATGTTTAAGGTTTATTTCTCGTTATTTGTTTGAATGTTTAATATTTTCCATATAATTCTGGATCTATAAGTTTTTTGACTTGTTTATTATTTGTTATTTATAATTGGCTTAAAATTAATTTCATATTATAAGTACAAATAAACGCAAAGATGATCTCGATTATATTTTAATTGTAAAGCAATCTCGTAAACACAGATCTCAAAAATTTAGACTTGAATGATGCAAAGATAAAGAATTGGGACAATGGCTTATACCGGATAAAGAAGATGAGTATAAAGCCAAATGCATGTGTTTTAATGTATTAATGGTATTTAAATTATCTAACATAAAAGTTCACGAAAAAGGAGTAAAACACAAATAGATATTTCATCATTAAGCACTAAAAGTACTAACAGTCGTTGACTGCTTGTATCAAAAAGGATATTTCTACATTATTGAAAACAAACGTACAACGAACAAAAATAAAAATTGTTACTTTTGTAGCTGAACATAATTTTTCATCTTTAGCAACTGATCATATGACAGAAATATTAAAAGAATATTTCCATGACTCTGATATATATAGCTAAAAACATAGCCATGAAACGTACAAAAACTACAGCTATTGTTAAAAATGTGATTGCAAAAATTCATAAGAAAGATTTAGCGGTTACTTTAAGAAATACAAGGTTTAGTTTACCAACAAATAAGTCAACTGATATTGGAATTGTGAAATCATCATGTGTAGTTTTTATTATTATTTTTATTTTTTTTTTTTTTTTTGTAAGATAAGTTTTTTTGAATACGATTATAATATATAATTATACATTTATACCTAGGGTAGGCATTTTATCTATATTATCAATTTTGCTATTTTATATTAAATAGTTTAATCTAATTTATTTTTAGGTTTTTTGATGAAATATCATGCCAAATGGAGAGTAAATTTTGGAACCTGCATAATATTTACGATTCTGTGTTACTTGGGTTAGCTGAAAAAAATTTGATTTAGACAAGGATCAAATGCATTCATAGAAATTTAAACTTTGCTCTTGGGATTTTTAGCTTCCCTCACTCAAATACTGACAGTGAATGTATGTTTTCTAACGTGAACTGAATTAAGATCAAAATAAGATCCAGTCTTAAAACTGAAACAATATTATCATGCAAAACAATGTGTTAAATGTGGCCGAAATTTGACAAAAAGTTGTATCAATTTTGAACCAACTCAAAAAATGACTCATAATTTATTGTTTTCTTTTGATAAAGAATTCACTGAAAAACAAACATGTGAATAGTTATTTTAATTAAATATTTCATTAATAAAGCCAACAATTTCTAGCTGTTCAATAGTGATTTATTGTGTAATATTAAAGCTTATACTTATTAGTTATTACTTACTATAAGGTTTATGGGGTACACTCGTACATTTCAAGTTTCGTTGCGTTACCATACTAATATACTATTAATAGGTACTAAAAATTCTGTGACTACCAGCTTTAATCGTGCTGATAACTAATAATTAATAATGTTGAGTTTGATGTTTGGAAAAAAGTGAGATATGGCCAAATTGTATGAGAATACGATTGTAATGAACGAGAATACTATACTATAGGTAGGAGATCTCATTTTTAAAGCGTGACAGCATTGAATCTGAGGCATACAGATCACCATGTTATATAACTGTTTTCACGTATAACCGTATCAAAAATAGACTAAATCGCATATTAGTTTTAGTTTATCAAATTTACAATATTTTCAATTTTGACGTTTAACAAATTTCATAAGTTATAATTTACTTATAAGTTCTACAAACAATGATTCTTGGTCAATGGATTTTAATGTAAATGTATTGCTAATTTAATTACCTACTTTAATATTAATTATATATTTCTGTGAATTGACTATAATTGAAAATTACAAATGGACTGTCGGCCAAACAAGGTTATTGTGGAAATATTTCAATAATTCTATGCGAAATTGATTCTCAAACATTTATTTACTAGCCATCATTAAAAAAATATTTTAAAATGAATCATACTTCAGAGTAAGCTGAAATATACATAGTGCCATCGCTAGTAGAATCATCTGGCATTGTTGGTGCTGATAGTATCATAGCAAAAATTTTCGATTTATCCATAGCTGAACAAGTTACAGCAGTTGTTACTTGTTCCTGAAAAAAAAAATGCTCAAATAATTTATTTCTTTTTAAATTGTCAACTGCTACTATTTTTAGGTGTAGGCACATACCATAGTAATAATTGTATTCGGTGTAGTAGTTGTCACTGGACTCAAACCACTTATTTTTGTGTCTGTTCCACAGTCGTTTAATATTGACAAATTAATGACATAATGATCCAATATTTGATTTATTATTGTAAAATCAAAATCTTGGAGAACATAATTGAAATATAAAAAAATTATTTACAAAATTACAATAAAATTATATTTTACATAAGTGTAGTAATTGGAAATATAAAGGATTATTTGAAATAAAACTAAATAATTTACATAAACATAATGAACAAGTATACATTTTGATCCTTGTAGATTTTAAATAAAATTTACTTACCCTCTTTATTCGTGAAATGTTTATACAACTTCCCATCTATGACTAAACCAACTTTTATATTACATACATTTTCTTTAATTGCACTTATAAAGTTCTTTATTTTTATGGGAAAATTTTCTATGCCACTCTAAAAAAATATTTTTTATTTATGTAAAAGTAATTGAGTAGTATTATGTTATAATTTAATTTACAAAATGGTATCTAAGTTTGCACAAAACCCTGTCATGTTTCAAGAAATATCATGTTTTTGATAATACTGATAAAGGTAAGTTAGAAATACATATTTCTGAGTATATAATAATAATATTATTACAAAAGTGTTCGAAAAAAATATAAAAGACTCCTGTTTTGTTTACGGATATTTTGTATATAATTTAAATGAACCATTTTATAATTAGAATTTATAAAATCATCACTAACCTTAGTACTACAAAGTAAAAATTTTAATAAAAAATACGATTTAAGTAGTTTTAAGTATATAGTGCACTCAGGGAAAATACAGTTTTAGTTTCTATAATTTCATTCCATTGATTTATTATTTTATTGTAAGATAATATAATCAATTTTTTTTTTTTATAGAAAATGAGCATAATTTACAATCTATACAAATGAGCACAATAAGTAAATGAGATGAATGAATACAAAAAAAAAAAACAAAAAAATTTTTGACTTGAAAGACTTGGGGGGGAGGAAATGTTCATCAACAGCACCTCCTACTATGATGGGTTTTGGGAAAGCGGTTTTTTTATTATTTTTTTAATTTAATATTTTATTTTTATTATTATTTAAATAAGAGCGTCTCTTGGCCATTTCGTTTAAATCTTCTTGATGGATTATTAGGAATGGTGATGGATGACATACGATAAATTAGTTGGTTCAGGTTCGAGACAAGTTTGGAATGAAATTTTTTGTAATTATGTAATGCTACTTTGGTAGTAATTGGATTTTGTAGAACATTATGTAGAGCATTGTTGGTCATGTACCATGGGGTTCCAATAATTTTTCTAAGACATATGAAATTAAATTCTTGTATTGGTTTAATATTAGAGGGTTTGGCTTGGCCCCAGAATAATCAATTTAAAAATATTTTATTTAATTTAAGAATAAAAATATACAATTAAATTTTAACAAATCTATTCATTTTATTATTCGGTTTTCTTTAAAATAAAGAAAAAAATATTATATTTTATGTTCAACTGACTAGGAAACAATGAAAAATATCTTAATTTTTACGCATAATTATAACGTTAAATTAATGAAAAATAGTTTAATGTTAATGCAATATTATCAATGTTTTGTTATTTCTCAATTCTACAACTGTAAGATGGTATTGAATTAACAGCATTTGTCTTGTCGTTATGTTGATGTAAATATATTTTTATAATTTAAGATGAACAAAATATCAGCCAATTATATAAGAATTTATATTATAGAAGTCATGCTTCGTCGTCATTTTAGGGTATATATTTATGACTGCAGCAAACACGTTTGTCATTATATATTTTACATTATACTGCACATGCGTCTTGCACAAACTATTATGGCTTTTATTTTATTTTTTGTTTACTAAGTGTCAACTATCACTGTAACATTTAAACTAAATTGCAATTATTTTATATTTACTGTAGCGGTCTCGGTGTAATTAGCATTGTTTTATTTCTGTGAATTTATTATTCATTGTATTATAAATATATTTGTATGATAAATATTAAATTAGGGTTACCAGATTGTATTTTACTGAACCCGGGATATTTTAAATGTATATATATATATATATATATATATAAATAATATAAATAATATTTACTTATTTTGATCATAATATATTTTATTTAATGAATTATGTATGCAAGCAATATACAAAAACTTATTAATCATATTATTTATAAAATATATTTTAAATTATGGTTTACATGTATTTTCAATCAAATTTTATTACAATTAAGGTCAATCAAAAAAAAAAAAAAAAAAATCAAACAAATGTAATAATAATTTGTTAATCAGTCTTCGAAACTTTTGGAGCCCAGGGTTTCTTTTGTGGATTTTACTAAATATTTAGCTGATCCATGAATTTGTTTTAATAAAGATTTATCTTTCAAAATTTGGTCGTAGAATTCTTCACAAGATGTGTTATTGAAATATGTTTTTATAATGAGAGAAGCTTCTTTTGTTTTTATATCAAGTTTATTTCTTGAATTTGTTCATTTGCTATTCATGAGTGAAAATACACGTTCCACAGCTGTATTTGAACCGGTAAAACAAAACTAAATTTAACGATTTTTAATAGCTCAGAAAATGCATTATGGTTGTAGGCGAATGTTTTGAAAATAGATATCCATTTATTTTCAATTTTTTCACAAAAAAATGTCTGCTAGAGAAATGTAAACTTTCATTCATTTTTTCCCTATAATTATTGGTGACATAGTAATTGAAAATAATGAAGTATGGTTATTTTTAATAATACAGGTAATAATAATATATTATACAGTTTACAGAACGTTAGCGAGTTGTTATTACATATACTTATATATATATTAATAATAATATAGATTGAATATGTTGTTTAAGAAATTATTAACGTTAACCAGTATCTAATATGTATGTAAAATGTGAAAGTGTAAATGTTTAACTTTAATATTTCTATATGTATAACGATTTATATAGTAAGGTGATAACTGATAACAATAATATATAATATAATATTTAATATATTTTTCGTATATATCACATAGTTATGTGGATGTACGTGATAGTCATAGATGGGAGTGGAAGGAACCGAGCACGATAGCAATTATTTAATTATATATACTATACGGTTGTGAGAGTGAGTTAGCATGTGTGTTGATAAAGTATATCGCGGGTAGGGTATATGGGTTGTGGTGAGGCGTAAAGTAGTGGTGTAAAGCGGGGAGTTTGGTATGACATGGCAAGGATAGGCGAGGTATGGTCATGCGCGTATGCGATAGGTATGGCTAGGTTCCCGCCTTCGGGAGGCATGAGCATGCCACCGGGCGCGTCCCCAGGTTGCGGATAGGGAATCCCCCTGCAGATATGTAAGGTAGCTGCGATATAAGCCACACCTTCGGGATGGACGAATAAGCAGTCGCGGACAAGCTCACCACCGGGGGAACGATCGACCTCCGGTGCCCAGGTAGATCAGGAAACAACTCAGGGAAAAAAAAAAAGACGGACGGCGCGAGGCTGGCGTCGTTGGTGGCGGCCAAGCCAATACAAACAATATGACGAGCTTTAACAATATAAAAAATTTTACTGCATCAGAGGGTTCGGAACCTCAGATGCCGGCGGCCGGGAGTGCGGGCACATCCCGGGAGTCGTCATCGCTCCCAACGAGCTACCCGAAAAATGTGGGAGACGTGAGGCAAGCTTCTGCAGCCAGCAACGGTGCTGGTACTGTGACTGCTGGTAGTGCTGCGAAACAGGGCACTACCCTCGAACGAAAATTCGAGTCAGCTACTGAAACCGGACCAGCAGGAGGAAATGGAAGGACCCTGATAAAAGATTCGATAGGCCAAACTTCTAGCACTGCGGGATTGGGTGTAACTAGACCCGGACCAGCTGCGTCAGAACACACACAACCAAGGAAAATAAGCCGAGAAGAGGCTGAGGAACTCCTAGCCAAATCCGTTGAGAAGACAATGGAAGATTTAACAAAACTAGAGGAGGCTGTGGCGGGAGCGACTAACACAAAGAAAGACGTGAAAGATAATTCTAGATCACTGGGAATTTCAATCAGATTGATGATGAAGTACATGGAGCTTATAGACAAGTTCCCATCCTCCCGTGACCGAACAATAAAGCCGCAACAGCAGATTCAACAACAACAACAGTCTATGCAACATCTACAACAGCAATCGCAAGCACAACAACGGGTACTTACAGAACAACATAACCAAACACAAGAAGCAATAAAAAGCCTCCAAAAGGCCTCAACCGACACCCTTGCACAATTATTTAAAATACAGGAAACGATAGACGAAATGCAACACCGGAGCCAACCGATGACTTGGGCAATGGCTACTGGTAAACATTTGAGGGAACAGGACAAGAAACCAAATGGTAACGTCTCGACAGAGGAACCCCAAAACCCGACTAGAACGGACGAAAGCGACCAAGATAGGAAGAATGAAACTAAAAGTAGACGAATGAAGCCAACTACATTCATAATAGACCCGGGACCGCACACTATTTCCGACACAATAAAGCGTATAAAGACAGGAACAGACAAAAACAGAACACAAGACAACATCACAAAGATTCGAACAACGAAAAATGGAGGCATACTAGTGCAAGTACGAGGCGACCATAAAACCACGGAAGGGGTCATAGAAGACGTAACCAAGGCAGCTGGAACGGACACTAAAGTGGTTGAACAGAAAGCACTGATAGAAATCAGAGACATCGACGAATGGTCGACCAAAGATGAAATTGAAGACGAAATATCACAAAATGTGAGTTTGAAAAGTGACTTAGTGAATGTAATCAGCCTCAGAAACAGGTTCGGCACACAGACGGCGTTAGTGTTATTACCAATCCATTACGCCGGTTTACTAGCAGAGAAAAAACACCTAACAATAGGGTTAGTAAGCTGTAGAATTCGACTCCGAGGAAAGAACGAGAGATGTTACAAATGCCTGGCATTTGGTCATGAATCCAAAACGTGCTTGGGCCCAAACCGTATAAAGTGCTGACGAAGATGCGGAGACGAAGACCACTTCGCCGCAAACTGCGAGGCCCCGGACACTATATGCGCGGAGTTTAGACAAAAACTCAGAGAAGAGGAACCAAACAAAGAAAACCCACACCGAGTGAGCCAAAAGGAAGCATTAAGCGGACCAGGGCGATCTCCGAAGCCTCCGAAATGATCAAATTCATACAAATTAACACCGGAACATGCCGTGAGTCACATAGTCTACTATATGCGACTGCGGCCCAATACGGTGCAAACATACTGCTAGTCTCGGAGCAGTACAAGAGAGACCAAAAACCGAAACTAGAAGACACAAGCAAGATAGCAGCAATTATAAATTATAGGGGATTAGCTGTAGACAAGGAGGGCAAAGCAGAAAACGGGTTCGTATGAACAAAAATAAGAGACATCAATATATATTCCTGCTACTGGTCGCCAAATTCAACAATAGAAGAGTACACCGACTTTCTTGATCGACTGCATAACAGTATCCGAAACGAAGGAGGCGAAGTAATTATATCGGGAGATTTCAATGCAAAACACGCGGCATGAGGATCGCCAATCAACGATACTAGAGGAGAAAAGCTGACAGAGCTGATAAACTCCCTAAATATGATAGTGTGCAATGACGGACTAAGACCCACGTTCGAAAGGGACGGCTCAACTTCGTAGATCGATATAACAGCAGCAGCGATGTCAAATTGGAAAGTATTGGCAGAGAACTCTATTAGTCTCCATAATTACATCACCTTCGACATAACAACACCACAAAACAACGTCGCCACACCTACAGGCTGTAACAGAAACTCCATGGACAAATATAAAGTCGCGGAAATGATAGAAAATATATCACCCACCACATGGCCAAAAACAGCAGAAGACAGCGCAAATCACCTGACAGAGGTGTTGGAGAAAATATGCGATGCAACAATGAAAAAACGTATGGGAGGACATCGAAAATCAGTGTACTGGTGGACAAGGGAAATAGCAGAGCTCAGAAAAACCAGTAATCATCTAAGGAGGAAATACTAGCGCAAAAGGAGAAGAGAAGAAGCTGAAGCGTGCACGGTTGAACAATTGGAAGCCAAAACATCAAAACGCTAACTGGTAAAAGCGATAAAACAGTCGAAAGAACGCTGTTGGAAGGCACTCTGCAACCAGGTGGAGAACGACCCATGGGGCTTACCATATCGGTTAGTCATGGGAAAACTGTTCAAAAACCCGCCAATACCAGAAATAGAATCACCAGGAAGGATTGACAGTATTGTAGAAGGCCTTTTTCCAAAACACCCACCAAGACTCCAAACTACCCATAGCACCGAAACCCAAATCGTAAAAATAACCAAGGAAGAACTGCTCAAAGCGAAAAACGCGCTCTCTAGCAACAAAGCCCCCGGATCTGACGGAGTCCCCAACGAGATACTGAAAGAAATAATAAATCACAAACCCGAAATATTCCTTGAAGTTTTCAATAACTGTCTCAACCAAGGCTGCTTTCCCACACGATGGAAAAATGTAAAATTAGTACTCATAAGGAAAGGAGAAAGACCATTGGAAAACCCCTCGTCATACAGGCCTCTATGCATGCTCAACACCACAGGAAAACTTCTAGAAAAAATCGTGGATAACAGGCTGAGAGAATACTTAGAAGAAACAGACGGATTTACCCAATCTCAATATGGGTTCCGCAAAGGAAATTCAACTATTAACGCACTGAGCAAACTAAATGACATCGTGAAGAATAAAGGAAGAAAAAATACGTTGGAATGCTTACCATAGATGTAAAAAATGCTTTTAATTCTGCACTTTGGGGAAGAATATTAGAATCTGTGACAAAAAAGGGCATCCCTTCATGCCTCTGCCGTATAATAGAGAGCTATTTTGCAGACAGACAATTAAGCTATAGGACAGGAGTGGCAGAAAAGACCATAACCCTGACGAGCGTAGTACCACAGGGTTCAGTCCTTGGAACAACCATGTGGAACATACTGTACGATGGACTCCTAAGAGAAACCATGCAGGAGTCGAAGTTCTGTCATTTGCAGACGACTTGGCATTAGTTGCAACGGCAAAAGAAATATCTGTCGTCGAACAACTATTAGAAGCAGCTGCTGAAATTACAATACTGTGACTTCAAGAGGTAGGCTTAGAAGTAGCGATCGAAAAATCGGAAGCCATAGTGTTCACCAACCGCAGAACGCGGAATACCCTAGCAATATCCCTAAGAGGGTCCAAGATAAAATCAAAAGAAAGTATTAAGTACCTCGGAGATCACCTAGATCCCAAAATGAACTACTCAATACACGCAAAAATAACAGCCGCCAAAGCGACAACAACGACTAGAAGCTTGGGACGCATTATGCCCAACGTAGGAGCGTCCAAATCAAGGAGAAGGAAACTTTTAGCGACTGTCATAACTTCACAAACACTCTACGGATGCCAAGTATGGGCTGATAAGATGACACTCGGAGGATGGGAAAATCTCAAAAAAAGCCAAAGAAGTATAATGCTTAGGATTACATCGGCATATAGAACAGTCGCAAGCGACGCACTCAATATATTATCAGGAATCCCTCCAATAGACTTACAAGCGATGGAGAGAATGCAAAACCATAAAGCTGGAAAAGAAGGAAGAAATAAGACAGAAACCAGAGAACTATCCAAGCGAAAACTTCAAGCAAAGTGGCAGGACAGATGGCACAGCAAAGGGAAAGGACAATGGACAAAGACTATAATTCCGGAAATACACAATTGGCTGAACCGCAAGCACGGTGAAGTAAATTACCACATCACACAATCCCTTACTAGGCACGGATGCTTTGCAGATAACCTACATAAATTCAAAAAATTGAAATCACCGAAATGTTGGTTCTGTGATGAAAAAGAAGACAACGCACACCACACACTGTTTATCTGTGACGCTTTCGAATCCAGTCGCAGAGAATTGAGATATAAAATCGACGTAGACGAGATTAATGAAGAAAACTTGATCGAACTGATGGTGAACACAAAAGAATGATGGACCGCAATAGAAGACTTCATTGTCAACGTCATGAAAAGGAAGGAAGTCGAAGAAAGGAGGAGACAATCAGTGTCAACGTAACATAAAAATAAGATTTATTGTAGGCTAATTGCCAAAAATAGAGGGGATAGAGCCCCTCACGGTATTGTAAAAACAAATGTAAGAGCGCAGCCTAGGGGGGTTGTCCCAAAGCTGACTCACACGTCGATTAATAATTTCTATTAATAAATGAGACAACTGAGGGGTGAAATGAGGGAACTCAGTACCACCCTCAGTTGTAATAGATTGTAAAAAAAAAAAAAGGTATGGCTAGGTTAGGTTAGATTGGAAACGCAAGGTAGAATCTTCGTTAAAAATCAAGCGTGGATACAAGTTCAATAAAGAATGATTTAGCTGAGGGTAGAACATCGGACACGGCAGGTATAGGTGGGGTTGGTGTAAACGACAGTTCTCATGAAGCGGGACCGCACAGGTCATCATTAAACAACCGCGATGGTACGAGGTGACCAGCCTAGCCTCCCCAATTCCACATGTCACTAGTGCTAAGATAGTAGTGCTCCAAGTGGGCACGCAACAACTTCCCAAAACAAAGAAGCAGGCAGCAGCCCCGCCAGATCTGGAGAACAAACAAATAAATTAATGCAGAGGATATTCAAAAATAAACGAAATAAAAATATACAAGAGAAAAATGAAGTGGCAGAGATCACATATAGAGCACTTAAGACGTAAACACTGACGACACAAGCTCTAAACCTAAATGTCATCAGTGAAGATCAGATCCTGAGCAAACTACGAGAATACTTGCAAAATATGTCAAACCTCACATTGAACATTGTTATGGACACGCACTTAGCGACTCCGCAACAAATAAAAATAACGAGACGAAATTACTTTGGCTTTAAATTGTATTATTTATTTAATTGTAATAATGTTTTAATAAAATAAATGCTCTGAAATAGTCTGTAATGGTTATACGTTACTCTAAAACTGCCTGCTACGTATGCCAATACGAGCTGGTCGTCCGCTTAAAAAGGTTTATTCAGCAGATTCCTTAGACCAATCGTATGGGAAAGGGAGTCTTATACTCGCCTGTTGTCACACACGTATCAGTTTACAATATTATGTTTAATTATTTATAACTACATATTTTAATACTAACAACATATATAGAATAATGTTACTAACAGTATTCAGTGGTTCTTAACAAAATGAAAAATTGCCATAGAGAAGTAAAAGATGGAGTGGCAGACAAGGTTAGGATATTCAACTGCTATGTATCAAAAACAAAAGCACAAAAACCACTAGATGCTACAAAGATTGCTACGGACAATAAATGCCTAATTTGTAATAGTAAAACTAAATTGAAAATAATTCAAACACAAACAGAAAAATCTGCAGAGGTTCAGAAGAAAAGCTGTTTCGAGCATCAAAATTAAAAGATGCGGAGACCATGATGGTGGGATTTAAACAAAGAGCCGGGAGTTCTAAAACAAAAAACAGAACAATCTGAAGACACAGAAAATACATAGTCAAATAGCGTTGGACGGAATGTCTAAAAAAGACCACCAGATAAATCACCTCTGGCCCAAACAACAAGGTCAGAAAGAAAACGAAATCAGAATGAGAATTTTCGACAGAGACGCACCCGATGCGCAATGTTTATTGATGGAAGTACAGAATCCTTCCAGGAACTGGTAAAATGTATAAAAACCAGAGTGGACCAAAATACTATTGGTGATAGAATAACCAGTCTGCGACAGGCGAAAGATGGAGGAGTGATGATATAGGTACGAGGAGTATAGGATGCTGTACAAGTCGTACGCCACTAAATAATTAAAATAACTAACGAAGCCAATGTTCGAACAATTCAACAAAGAGGTCTCATCGATGTAAAATACCAAGGAGGAATTAGACGCAGTTCTCGCCAAGGAACCAGGACTAAATACAAACGAAGTAATTGTAATTAATATAAGAAGCAGTTTCAGTGAGACCTAGACTGGCATAGGTCGCAAAGCCCGAAACTAAAGTGAAATCGATAGAAAGGGAAGATGTAATAAATGCGGAAAAGAAGGACATCTCGCTCGCGAATGCAAGGCAATCAAAGAAGAAGTAGAATATTTCAAAGCAGTATTAGCTGCTGAAGCGGCGAGATCGATGGCGGGATCCACAGTAAATAAGCTATGATCAGAATCCTGCAAATAAACCCGGCAGGAAAGAGTGCCGCCCAAGACCTGGTACTCTAAAAAGCACGCGAAAAGACGATTGATTTGATTATTGCCAACGAATACTACAGTTTTGGTCAAAATACAAACGAAGCAAATGACTGGTATTGCGATGAAAATTGCAGAGTTGTAATATTCAACTGCAACGACGTTCAAATAGACGAGATAGGGAAAGCAGAAAATGGATTTATCTCGATCACCATCCGAAACATCAGAATATATTCCTGCTGCATAAGTCCTAATATCATCAAAACAGAATATGATAACTGGTTAACTAGACTAGAAATGGGCATAACTGCGACCAACGATATTATTGTAGCAGGAAATTTCAATGTGAAACATCATTCCGAAGTTTTTAAACCAAATGACCACACCGTTCCTTCTATAAAAAATAAAATACACGATTTTCTAGATAGTCCATTCCCAATGACACTTCTGCCCAAGTCATTTACTCCAGACGGGGTAAAATCATTCATACACAAATTTCCATTAAGTAAATCTCCCGGACATGATTTGATAACTGCCGAAATGGCCCGAAAACTTTCCGATAAAGCTACAATATACCTCACTCATATCTTTAACGCCATTGTCCGAATCTCATACTTCACGATCCTATGGAAACTCGCCACAATTATTCTTTTCCCTAAACTAAACAAACCTATAGATAACCCTTCCTCATACAGGCTTATTAGCCTGATACCTTTCTTCTCAAAACTTTCTGAAAAATTAATATTAAACAGAATCTACCAATTATCAATGAAAAGAAATTAATTCATTACATATGCTATGTACCTGGCGATACATAACTTTTATGACTATTATTAAATCAGCAATGATCTTGTAGGTAAGGGGGAACTATGTAAGTTTCAACACAAATCACTTTATAAATAATTACCGAACCGTAGACGCGTTGGGAAAACACAAAGCTAGACCGACCATAAAAGTGTTTAGGAAATTAACACAAGAAACTCTGAAAATAGGACAAGATAAATCGTGTACCTAAGGAGAGCATGTATTAGAATAATAGTAGAAATGCACTCAGAATTATGTTAGGGTATGACTAACCAGCAAGGAGCCAATAATACTCGAATCGCGGATATCCTGTTAACAACAGAAGGCGGCCTCCAACGACCACTTAGCTATCTAATCTGAATATTGTCAAATCAAATTAAACATATATCATTGCAAGCAGTTTAAAACATTATATCATGTGAACTAATTCTGTGAAATACGTTAAAATACGATAATGGATGGTCTAACCGTATCCGGTCAGTTATTTGCACGTGCGCGACAAGCGTGAGATGATGACATATCCTGGAACCAGCTAACTACTCCAACTGATGCCTCATAATAAACAAAAACAAATCTGTACATATAACCTTTGCTCCCCGACACAAACAGCCTCCTCCAGTGCATATAAACAACAAACCTATCCCAAACTCCGACACAGCCAAATATCTCGATCTAATCTTTGTCAAATGTCTAACATGGGCTAAAAATATTCGTACAACAAAATTAAAACTGAACCAACGTCTCGACCCTCTCAGACCCATTCTCGAGAAGTCCTCAAAACCAAAATTCACATATATAATCTTCTCCTTAAACCCATCTGGCTGTATGGTATACTCGCACAGTTCTGGGGCACTGTCAAAATATTAAATACAAGAAAAATACAAGTGTTCCAATCAAAAATTCTCCGACTAATAACTGATGCTCCTCCTTATGTCTCAAATCACACTTTTCACACATATCTTCATATTCC
Organism: Pentalonia nigronervosa; assembly: GCA_014851325.1. Lineage (NCBI taxonomy): Eukaryota > Metazoa > Arthropoda > Insecta > Hemiptera > Aphididae > Pentalonia > Pentalonia nigronervosa. Next base: position 45,207 of record JACXSJ010000275.1, read on the forward strand.
TAAAGTCACTGAAACAGCCAAGCTGTACTACTTCAAATTTAGAAATCGTCTTCAAAATCACGTTAACCCCATGTCAAAAATTTACTATTAATCTCCATCGTAGGAAACCTTTCCAGAAGACTCAAGTGATAATAGGCCTAAGACCTTATAAACTAAATAATCATACATGAATTTCTAAATATTTAAATATCTAAATAATTGTAAATTGACGCCGAAGTACCTTCGCTGATTGGTTCTTCCCTCGAGTTACTCAAGCCACTGCACTTAAAGATAATATCCATTAAGCTTATTGCATATTTTTTTTATATAGATTGTATAAATTCTAGATAAAAAATATATATATTTTAGAAATATAATAGACAGGGGCTCCATGGTATTTCTCATCATCAAATTCAGGTTAATTATTATGAACATACTAATATAGGTACTGTTGAATTATTACAAATAGTGCTCTAACATACGTTTCAAAGTGTATATTCAGTTATAATAGGACATCGTAAATTAATATCGTATAATTATAACATGCATCGTAAGGTAATTGGATATATAATTTTAACATTAATATGTAAATTTAAATACGAGTACATATAACTAATAATATTTTGTAATAGAATAAAATTATACTCCCTAAACGGGGCTCCTTTTCTTTACTTTTATATTTTGCTTTACCACAAATTGGTCCCCTATCAAGCCACATTTCCTTGACATTTACATTCTTTTATTTTTCCATGTACTAGTTCCTTACCTCATATCATTCATATTTTAACCAATGTTTTTACAAAGATTCCACTATAATTATGTATTGTTTGAATATAAAAAATAAAATTAAAAAAGAATTGTATGTAAAAAACAAATTGCTGATATTCAAAAATTTCTAAAAGATAGAAAAGTTTTGAGTCGTTACGATAAAAACCATACCAACATAACGAAATATAAAAGAGGAAAGATTACACGAATAGAGTTCATTAACTACATGTACTACAACTATAAAAAAAATTAAATATCCATAATAAATTAAAAATATGAATTAATAATAATTAAATTAATAATATAATATAATTATTATATAAATTTGTAGTTTAAAAAAGAAAAACGTGTAGAATATCTTAAATTAAATGCATTTACTACAATTTTAAAATAATTAAATATCCCTATAATTTTATTTTTATTTGTGTAAATTGCTAATATAATGTTTATAATTTTGACTTGACTTTAAATGTGATTTTAAAATAAATTATAATAATAATATTTTTAATTGGTGACTAAAATAGTGTACTAGCCGAAAATGAATATTCCAGAATGGCCGAAAATAAAAAGGTTCATAGACTTAACATGTGATTTTAAAATAAATAATAATAATAATATTTTAAATTGGTGATCAAAATAGTGTAGTGGCCGAAAACGAAAAGGTTTATTTTGTCCGAAAATGAAAAAGTTTATTTTGGCCGAAAACGGTTCCATCCCATCAAAACGGTTTCCACTTGCCGACTTTTTCTATTTTGTTTTTTCGACCATTTTGTAAATTACACAAAGCAAAAGGAGATGTGAAACACAGAAAACCAAAATTTACATACTATTGTAATATTTGAAAATTAAAAATACAAATTAATAAAAATTATAATGTTCTATTTTACTTACACTATATATTATTTCATCACAACGCAAAAAAATACCATTAATTTTAAACGTATTTAAAAAATTGATTAATGGACCAATTACTTCCGTCTTATATTTATATTCATCACTGAAATCGAATATGTCGCTCCACGAATCCTCATACGCAAAGCCAACGTCTATGTAAACTTTTTTTCTTGCTTTTACTAAGCTTCTTAATGCAACTTTAATCATTAATGTTGTGTTATAATAACATGCATTGTTTTATATTTACTATGCATTATCATTGATTATATATAGAATGTTCACTTTTTTTAGTGCGTTAACTAATACTATTTATAATCAATTGTATTAGTTAATTCATAATTGAAATTTATAAAAAATGACAATAGTTTATTTATATGCTATTATGTAAATTTAAAATTGTGTAATAATAATAAATAAATATAGATTTTTTTTTAGAAAAAATAACACATTACTTAAACTATTGTAGGTAAGTGACTTAAATATTTCTTTTGCTTTTTTTTTTTAAAAAAAACTACTATTAATTTTTAATAAATATTGTTAAATTAATATTAAATAATGAATTATTAATTTTTGCTCTATACGCATTAAGACTAAGGAATTATGCAAATAACTACAATATGTACCCCATAACATTTGTTGTGCACTATCCATTTATCTGTACATCAATATTTGATATTCATTTGTACGCTTATAATTTAGTACTGAATTTTATTTTGAAACTGTTCAAATATTATGTTCTCATTTAAATATAAAAAGCTTAAAATGGTTTCAAAAACCAAAAATAATGTTATAAAATGTTTTTGAAATTAAAATGTCCTAACAAAATGCTTTCGAAAATATTTTTTTTTTTATTAACATTAAATGTATATTGTTAAACGGATCACCCATCATGTATAACAAGTGGGACTTTTTTTTAGGCACTCTCATAATAACAAATATCACAACAAAAACCCTTCGTAAACTTCGTGTAAAAATGGCTAAGTAAAAAAAAATTTTAGATCTTTAAGCACTATAAAGATGTGATATCATTAATTAATGCTAAGTATATTGAATTTAAGTAAACGTATTTTGTTTCAATAATTTATTTACTTGGCGAGGAATTATTTCTTAAACGAAACAAAGTGTGATGAACA
>JACXSJ010000276.1:0-79567 GCA_014851325.1 Pentalonia nigronervosa
CCATTTTCAGTTTGAAATACCATAAAAACGATAAGATTGTTCATAAAAGTGATTCAATTATCCGGTACCTAGTGATTCTAATAAAAGGTCAATTTAACATTAGTAACATACAATTTGGTTTGGGACTTTCATTTTTGATTCTAATAAACGGTTGATTCTATAAACCAGTGATCACATTAAGCGGAACCCACTGTATTATGGGTTCATTTCATATATTTATTTATGGTGGTTGAAATATTGATTTTTCAGATTTCAATTTTATGTTGCATAAATCTATTTCCAAACTCAAAAACAAAATGAACAAATGAAAAACTGTTTGTATTTATTAATTAATTTTATTGAGTTTATAAATTGCTGGTATTAGGTTCGTTATTGATTTGATGTATTAAAATAATAATTTGGTTATCAAATTATTCAATATTTTTTTAATTAGTTTTTTCGTGTTTTTGTTTAAGTTTATTATGGTAAGCTTATATATGGCCATTTCTTTAAGGATATTACTATATGATATATATCTATGTTAGACTATTAGTAAAATTTGAATCATTTGTGTCTATTTGTATATTTTTATTTTTAAAATAGATTATTCTGTTAGAATTATAAGCAAATTACCCTTTATCATATAGATCATAAATAGGATATGGACTTCAATGCAAATTACACTTTTTTCTGAATGTCTTAAAATAATGATTAAAATAATGCTTTCCAAGTACAAAATTCTTTTCATATATCAAAGAATTTTGAAAAGAAAACTTATTTTCAACTTTATGAAAAATGTTTTAAGTGAATTTTTAGGTTTTTAAAGCATTTTTTTTTACCTACTTTATAGTGGTGTTATCAGAAAACTTGATAAAATTTATTTTGATTTCTTTGTAAAAAAAAAATCATATTTCTACTTTTAAAATGCATCATGAATTTACCCATTATACCAATTAAATACGACGCCAGCTGTAATAAAGATAAAGATAAGCTATTTATTGGAGTAATGAAATATTGCACTATTGTATATAATCTCTTCTGTAACTTTCCAAGTGATTCCTAAGTGGCTTTTATAACTTCGTTCTGTGTAATTAATTTAAATAATAAAAATTTTAAATTAAACCATGTTTAAGGGATTTTTTTAATGCAGTTTTTAAACGTTTTTTAACGTGCATTAAATTGTATTTTTTAAGACATTTAAGTCCACACCCTGTTCATATGTAATCTATTCACACCGTAGTACATCAGACGCAGAGTATACATTTTTAAAATAGTATAGTATTTTTGTCCATTGAAGTAGTCGACAGGGCTGTCTTTTGGAAAGGAGGGGATGTCAGTCTCGTTTTAGACATTTTACAAATAATAGTCTGGTAGAATTAATTTAACCACTAGAGTGCAGACCATATACCAATATTAGTATTATTTATATGATAATTATATTTTGGAATATAAAAAACAATGATTTTGTCAAGTAATCAATATATTATAGTACATTAAGATCTAATAATCAATTTTTATTTCATCTATAAATATAAGTAAGTACAATTAATGCAAAGTAATGTAATTATTAAATATTAAAATATATTATTATATTATATAATGAGAGTTAGGTATACCAAAAAAAAAAAAAAAACAAACAAAATCTCTGTTAAATTACACCTGTACAGATTTTAAAAAACAGTTAATCGGGTTATTTTGATAAAATATATAATACAGTTCTAAAATTATATCCAATCTAAGCATACTAACATTTTATTTATCAGGTCATACATACCTGTGAAATCCGTGTTAAAATCGGCTAATCCGTTTCAAAGTCTTTTCCAGACAGTCAAATACGTCTGTGAATGTTTCATGGAATAAATCATTTAAAAATTACAGATCTTATACAATTCGATTACATCTTGTCATTTGTGATATTCACTTAGCCTAGCATCTTAAAAATGTAATAGAAGGTTCCTAAAAAATTATTATAATAGTAACTTAAAAATATTGTAGTACATGAGTAGTATATATTTTTATAAGCATTTGACAGTCTGAGAATAAAAAACTAAAAAAATCTAGAGTTTAAAAAGCGTTAAAATATTTTGAAAATTGTATTATGTTCAGAAAATGCTAATATAATTTGGTGAAAATTATCAAATATCTACTGTTATTCATTTTCAAGTTCCACCTACAAAAAATTATCAATTTTGTCTAAAACTAAATGATAATACAACACCCCACCACCAACACAAAAAAAAATAAAATATTATACTCTAAGAACAAAATAAACATTGGAATTTAAAAATAAATTCCGTATTGACACGAAAAATCATTGAGATGTCGTATTTATTATTGATAAAGGCGGGAGTAACACTGTGAGCCCCTTTAATGTTCTTGCATACATTGACTTTTATTTTAATCCTATAATAATTAAAATGATCGTCCCCATTCCACCTGTGGACAGTGACGTGTAAAACAACTTTTGGCGCATGCCCACGACTGCTCACGTTTATAAATGGCCGACCCGTTGCAATTTTTTTTATTTGACATGTCTTTTTTTTTTTTATTTTTATCAATGTGATTGAAACTATTTATTTGGTTCTATTTTCCAAATAATGGGGCATCGTTGTTATTTAACGAGTTAGTTGTATGTGATGGAGTTGTAAAGCATTCAATTTTGATTCAATATGATTTTAATGATTTATGCCTAATGCTTTCTCTGTAGTTTTATTACATTAAGCTCTACCCAGTGTATGCATAATAGGTTATCTTTATAAAAGACACCCAAGGGGTAGTTTTCCCGAAAATTATGATAAATTCTACATCGAAACCACTGTTATCAGTAGTAACTATTAGGTAACCATTCCCCTTCATAACTAATAATCAATTACTTTTAATCATGATATAAAAAATATGCCACCCTGCAGTTTATCATACAGGATCGGAGAAAAACATTATTTTCTACACTGAGGAGGTCATGGCATGATGTTATTCATTGAGGTGGTTATATTAATATTTTGCAGTGAACCATACTAGTTCAAATTTCATTTTTTTATGTATGAAATACAGCAAAAAATATTCTGATTTAGAAAATAAAATACCCAATGTTCATAATAATATGTTTGTTCAGTAAAAATTAATATATTACACAATAACTCACTATTCGTAGGTGAATTCCATATAGGTGAATTTTGGATTTTTTTTTATTATCAACTGAGTAAATAATAAGTTTTCAAATTTAGCACGCCGTTTAGGCTTTAGGCGTTTTGAACAGATGTATAATCGTTATAATACGTGGCCTACGAAATAATATCAAGCCCAAATATGTTTTCGACAAAATCGATTTTGTTTTTTTTTTTTTTTTTAATGCAACCTAAAGACGAAAAAGCGCAGATATACTTGATTTCTTCGCCAAATGTTTATATTCGTTATATTAAATACCTACTTTTAAAAATATTTTGACCCGTTATGAGATTAAATACAAAGTAGAAGTTGTATGAATCAATAGTTTTCAAAAAATCATTGTCATAATATTTTTTTCTAAAATTTCAAATTTAGGTTATTGACTATTTTTATTAAAATAGTGATAATCTGTTAATTATTTAATAGTTAGACATTCATAACGTAATACATTTTAGATTCTAAGTGGAGTTCAAATTTCTTGAAAACATAATACAAGATTATTCTTTCAGTCAAAAATATTAAAAATCTTATAAAAAGTTCTTCATAACTCGTTGTAGCTAAGGGGAAATAAAAAAAAAGTTTGAGCGTTAGTCTCTAATAGTTTTATAAGCGTCTAAATTTAAAATTTCGACAAAATACTTAATAACCTCGAAAATTTGCAATTTTTTTTTCTGATTAGGAAATTCATATAAAAGTTTTAAAATTTAACATAAGATTTCCTATAAATTAGTTTTTCTATCTTTCTAAAAAAAAGAAAAAGTTTATCGGAAAGTCAAAATAATTTTTTACGGGCGTTTGAAATTAGACATTGTATGTTCACTCGTTTTCTCAGAGAACGATTTTCTTATTTTGATGTAATTCAGAAAGAAATTACCGGATACATTTGAAAATTTTACCAAATGTTTAGATTATAATTTTCTATACACCGAAATAATTAAAAAATATTTACACAGTTTTTGAGATAATTGTAGGCCTAATAAATTTATGTTTTTTTCTAAATTTTCTTTAAATATCAATAAAAAAAATTTTGTTAAATTCAAATTTCTTAAAAATGTAATTCAAGATTCCTTTTAAGTTGTAATAATACCAGATTAAAAATGATAAAAAAAAATCATATAGTCACAATTTTTTTTTTATAAGCATTTAAATTTCAAATTTTGACCAAATAATTCATCAAAAAGTCTGTTTTATTTTGTGGTTTAATATTATACTATACATAGGTTTGACCTATGCAATGCATCTAACAGCGTGTCCCAAAACCATCAAAGTAAAATAAAAATGCAATATAAATAATTTTTTTTTTCGTATCTATCTCTTTATTATGCCCAAATGGAATTTTTAATGACGTATGAATAATATCCAATTTTCTGTAAGACGTTTTAGCTTCATTGATTGAAATTGTCTGGGTTTAACATATACTACCACTAGAGCGCAGGTTATATACCTTTATTATAAGGGTTATTTAAATAATTATATTTTTAAGTATGAAAAACATTGATATTATCGAAAATATTAAGATATAATATGATTTAAGAACATTTCTATTGTCTAATAATCAATTTGTATCAATTTAAATATATTTATATATACATTTGTGTATAATAATAACAATATTTTTAAATTTAAAATATCGATAGTAAGACTGTATGTCGTAATTTAATAAAGTTCAAAAATATTTTTTTTTTTGCAAAAGTTTTGTTTTGTAATGACTTGATACCATGTAATAAAAATATTATCAAAAACGTAAATACTTTTTGAAATATTGAGTGTTTTACGTTAAATTGATCACGTTGTAGATCTACTACAGTAGTTTTTTAGCACTGTACAAATTGTACAGTAATAATTAAACATATAGATTTATAGATTTAGTATCTATGTGATGTCGAGGTTATATAACTACATATGTACATTATCAAAAACAAAAAAAAAGGATTTAAAGAAAGAACCAAAGTAATTATAATTGTGTTTTGTTGAAATTTCAATTTCCGTTAATTCTGGTTTCTAAGATGTCCGATTCGTTTGAATATATTAATAAATGTTGATTCCAATACATAGTTTACTAAATACACTAATTTATCTTCTATGAAAAAGACAGACTGACCCAAAGCCCACTATAATTTTATGTTTAATTTCAGTTGTATTAGAGCGTTCTCTTGGGTTTTTCGTTAACATCGAGCATATCAAATTTTTCTAAAAAGCAAATATAATAATTAATAATTAAATAATAATAATTTTATTTAATAAATCATTTTTTATTTAACTTAAAAGGTATTCACTTTTTCAATTTTATATATCAACTTTAAAATTATATGACTTACTAGATATCTGTAATATTTGTTAACATATTATTAGGTATTCCTTAATTTCCTTAACATTAAGTACCTGCTCTGGACGCATATAAAACTGTGTGCAAACATTATCAGTTGTTCGTTTAAATCATTTTATTTATCATCTTTTACAGTCCTTTAAGCAGATTTTATCATTTTTGTAACTAAACTAGAATCGTCTATTTTATTTTGGTCATCTAATGAAAAGAATATGTTTAAAGGCTAAAATAAAATAATTTAAATACTAAATTAATAAACACATTACATAAAAGTGTTGGGTTTAAAATAAAAACAATATCTATTCTTGATTTTAACCACCATATTAAAATAAAATATTTTAGTTGTCTTAGTATAATATTTAATAAAAAAATTTCTAAAAGTAGTAGCGTCTCTAATAAAGATTAATAAGATACATTTCAAAATAGTAAAATCTTAAATATAGTATGATGAATAGGTTGATTAAAATAATTTGCTTAGGTAAATTAATTTGTATTTATTTAGTTAAAAATATTTATTTTTTTTACAAGTATTGTGCAGTTGACTTTTGTTCACTGTGACCATTAATTGTGTATGTGTCCATATCACTAGCAAACAAACACAATATTGTAATATGTATAAGTTATTAGTATATGAAAATGTTTTGTAAAGTATGACACTCATCTTTTATAGAATTATATTTTTTTTAGAGTAAATATATTATTGACAAAAATGAAAAGATCTAATGGTAGTACAATTAATTCATTATTTACAATAAAACATTTTGGGTTTTCATCTACTTGTTGTTAGTGCTAGATTATGAATATGCAGATTGTTTTCTGTCATAAAAGTTAATTATCAATGAAATACAGATTCTAGACACTAGACTCTAGAAGTTGTTTCTATACAATTTGTTTAAATATATTTATTCATAATATTGTATTGGCATGCAATTATCTGTATTTTAATATTAAATACACACAATGTCACGAGCAGTAGTAGAACTTAAGAAGAACTTAAGACTAATTAATCTGATTCACTAATTGATTAGTGTGATTCATTACTTATATACAAGTATTATTAAAAAATAATAGTAAGATAAATGATTTTTGGTTTGTATTACTTTTACAGTTACTTTATACATGGTAAAAAATTATAAATATTAATTTTGATTTTATTTACTCAGATTTTGAAATTGAATAATCATCCTGGTTCTCCTGTCAGCTTCCAGGAGTTTCTCCAAACCTGTAAGCGTTGTAATACTTTACAATATTTTGATGTTTAAATTTTGCTAATGCTTGAATTTCATGTAATATACGATCTCTTGATTATTGTATAATATAAATAAATAAAATAATATAAAAAAATAATTATTTATTATTAATTCAATATAAGTTGAATTTGATAAGCTTTTGTGTAGTTTTTTAATTATAATAGTAATTTGTAGACTACAAAATGTTATGCATTATAAATTACAATATTATGCTTTTTAATATAAAGTAAACATTTTGGAAATATGTACATTTAAAAAAATAGTAGGTAATGTTAAATAAATGTTTACCTACAACTAGATTTTTTTAATAATTTCAGATTTTTAATTTATTAGGTATAAAAATTAATTTAAAATCTTAATTAGGTTCCTATATACTTAATGCAAAATAAATTTTTTTTTGATGACACTGTTCACTTCCAGTTTAAAATGATTAAATTGATATTGATTCACCAAAAAATGATAGGTCATTGTCAATATAATTGAATACCTATTAGAATTTACTACTAGACAAAATATTATTTTACACATTAATAGCATTTTTAAAACGGTAGGTGAATAATTTCAAATATGCTCTGTGTTCATTTTGAGTTTTCTCAGGTAATAGTAATACGGTTTTTACATTTTTAAGTCTCCTAAGCTCATAAAACGTGTACTTTTAGACAGGCGTAATTGTCAAGTCAGTCGCCCAATATTTTTCTCTCTATAACCGTTTATTGTCAATAACGTGCAGATGTAAAATATATATTTAATTAATCTCAACCATAGTCCATCATCTTGAATAGAGCATACTATGAATAACAATAAAAGAATAAAAGATTGTTGCTGTGAAACGTGAATTTTATGATACCTCAGTTCTCTCGGAGTGATAAGAATAAAAAAATAAAATCACTACGGAAGAACTATATAATTTTTATTTTGAACCAGGCAAGGATCAAGACTAGAGCCCCGGAAGTTTATGCACTAAAAACTACCGAAATATTCATGCACTTATGCGCTTAAAAATCATGATATATGCGCTTAAATATAGCCTTATTTTTTTTAAATTTATAAATATAAGGAAAAAACATTATTATACTACTTACGATTTTTGTTCAAATTTCTTTGACAGGTAATTAAAAACATTATTAATTAATATACATTTTTAAACATTGCAATTCACAATCAACGACTTTGATAAATTTTCAAATTTAAACGACCGCCGGTTATCTGCTAACATATTTTTGTACACCGAAAACCTTCGTTCCACGTCAACCAAAGAAATTGGTGCGTATTTGAAATATAGTAGATCATCACAAGAAATATTATCAGATAAATTATCCATTGTGATTTCTTCTCCCAGCATAATTTTTGAAATTTTGGTTAGTATTTTGAAGCTCAGATTCTTCTCAATAACTTGTTCAAATTTTTTATAAATTGTAATGCTTTTGAAATATTTTATTGTATTTAATTTATTTTCTACATTCTCCGCTATTTTTATTGCGTCAGTTAAAAGAGTTCTCTGAGTTTCTAAACATGTATAGCCGTAGCTAGAAATCCATAATTTGTATAAATAAAAGCTAAATTTGATTTTAAATTTGTTTCTGACATAATTTTTTAACTTTTCCAATGCCTAGCGCATCATTAGCATCTAATAAATGTACAACTTTTTTAATTGCTTTAAAATTCTCACAATAGTACATTGCGGTTTTTAACCAGGTTCCTCAACGCGTAATGATAGGAGAAGGAGGCAATGGTGTTTCTGGGGCTTCTCTTCGGAACAATTCAACGCGAGCTGGCGCCTTTAAGAACTCTTTTTTCATATTCGAAATAAGTTCAACATTTGGAAATTTTACACGAATTTTCTCGCATACACGATGTAAACCATGGGCAGGCAGGTTATATGTACCATTTTAGAATAGAATGCTTTCTATAGCATATAGATTTTGCAACTTTCACCATATATGATGCTGCATCGGTCACAAATAAAATAACATCGTCATGGTTAATTCCATTTGGCGACAAAGAAATAAGTGTTCTATCAAATAATTTACTTATTGTCGAGTGGTTGGCTTCTTCTAATACTTCCGAAGCAAGTAAAAAATTTTACCTGGTCCGTTGGTTAGAAGGTTCCAATTATCACATTCGTCACATAATGTCATTCTATATCTGTTGTCTCATCTATAGACACCCAGATTTTTTTTATTAAGTATTTGATTTCTTATTTCATTCATCGTATCTTCGTAGTAATCGTTGACATATGTTTTTCTCAGTGTAGATACAGATGGTATATCTTTATTCATGTACTTTTCAAGGAATAAACGTAGATGACGATTTCCTAATTTTTCTAATGGAATATTTGATTTTAAGAATGCCTCACATAAATCCTTGAAAAAAGTCAGATTTTTGTGTTGGAGTAGTAATTAGCTGTTGTGTGGTATTTTTATTTTGACGATTAGAGGCTCTTATATGTTTCTCAGTACTTAAATGCTGAATGACACTAAAACGTTTTTTGCACTTTACCTTGATTCCGCATATCTTACAAAATAATACACTCCCGTTGAACGCGAAAATATGTTCACTGAATTCAGTAACGTAGTTTTTACCTTTATTGGTAGCTGATGTTTTTACTTTCGGCATTTTAACACAAGTTAATCAAAAAAAAAGGCGGACACTCGATATTCACTCACGGAAGATGTCAAACAATATCAACGAGAAATACTGACTGCATTCTATAATTTTACAAAATGACGAAAAAATTGTGTTATTGTAATAATCCCAATAATAGAAAATATCAGCACTTTTTTAAAAATAAATATATTTAATTGAAAATATATTGTGGAATACCCGTTATCGTGACGCCGTGCGACGCGCCGCCAATACAACTATAAATAATTTGGTATTGTTTTATTTTTTTATCAATAGGATATTTAGAAGTAATTTATTTTGTGAATTACATAATATTTGACTCTAATATGCAGTTAATAACAAAAAAATTGTAAAATATGCGAATAAATAAAAAAACCTTAAAATATGCAATTATATGCAAAATAAAATGTTGTATTTGGATTTGTTTAAGTATAATTAAAATTTATAGCTGATCTAGCAATTTTTTAGTCCATTCAGTAAAAACATGCAAATGCATGAACTTCCGGGCTCTAGTCTCAAGACTATATATTTTTATTTGTACTAGTTGTAAGTTGTATTGCCTATCTCATTGTTTAAGGCGTCTTGCTAAGGAGCTATTTTATTTATATAATGGTATTTATTAGTAGTCCGTTAATAATACGAGAAGTAGTAATTCTGAAATGTTTGTAATTATTGAGCTCGATAAATGGACGAAACCCTTGCTGATTGATTCCATTACAAAAATGCACTGTGTATGCAAGCTTTAAAAGTGAGGAATAGTTTATTCATGCTGATCAATAATAACTCCATAGAGTCTGGTTTGATGGCTCCAATCTATGCTGAAATATTGTAAACGAAATATTACATTAAATATATTTATATACAACTAAAAAGCTAATGTGGTAAAAAATAAATAAGAAGAAGGACTAATAAACCTATACTAATGTTTTAAATTAGTGTTCCTATACTAATAATTATATCTTTATCACTTTAACGTTTACATAAAGACGCACAGTAAACAGCATAGCGTATATTATGTATAATGTATTGATGTATATCCTTTCGGTGTACACAAAAATACAGTCATTAGATAAATCGCCGATGAATCAAAAAATAAAAATAGGACTGCGTGTTGTATGTTTAGCCATGTAGTGTGTAACTCGTCCTGTATACGCGAAAGTTTTTGTGTTTGGGGCAACACTGAAGGTAGCGTTTCTTAACCTTTTAATGCCGTGACCTCTAAAATAAGTAAGAATTAAACTAATTAAAGTCAGTTTTGACGATGATTGTGGCTAACTAAATGACTAAATCTATTGTTCCTGGATTCACATGGGTATTAAATTAATTGGTGATCTGTGATCAACATCAACGATTAATATCAATCGTCGTTTTATGAACATTCCAGTATAGTAAAAAGTCATCTTTAAAAATACAATAATAATTAACACTGATTGTGTTAAGTCGGGTTAGATATTAATAAATTATTATTAAAAATACAAAACAAATTAACACGTACTGTGTTAACGAAAATTATGTCCTCCTGCCATCAAATCTGCGAACGTCTATGCCTTCCATATGAGCTTTAGGTATCATCTCATGAACTAAGTACTAAGATAGTACGGACTGGAAATGACAAGGTAGGCGGATGGGTCATGTGTGTGTTCTCATTTTGTCACGGCAATTTAGTTAGGTGGGCGAATCTAAGCGATAATTTGTTATGCAAACCTGGTGGTCTATGATCTTAGCTCGTGGTGATATTATTATTGGCTTTACCATGATATTAATTGATTATCATTTGTCACTATACATTACGGTAAAAATGTAAAAATAAAGTTTTATATTTTTAGAAACCTGTGAAATAGACTTTTCTTTGCCTGTCAGCATTTATATGAGCATAAGGTCTATGATAAATATATACGTTTAATTTGTAATTTTGTTTTTCGCTAAAATATTATATATAAAATATAATATATTTATTACGATAATTATGGAATAATTAGATAGCGTTCTAATCGCATAGATTCTCCCACTGTAATATATTCCGTAACATTTTTGGATACACGATTTATCCACCGTTTTTAGTCCATACCATTTTAGTTCATGAAATTTGATGAATTTAGTCCATCATAAATATTAGATTTTGTTAAAATGTGTTATAATTTGTTGTTATGTATACACCATAAAGTTTGGTATATTATTTGTGATTTATTTTGATATACTTAATTAATGACTGTATACATTTTAAATAAAACATAGTTAATTATATATTGTATAGATTTAGCTTAATAAGACTAATTTTCGCCGAAAATCTACATGTCAGGATGGCCGAGCGGTCTAAGGCGCCAGACTCAAGGTTACACCTTGGCCTGCATTGCAGGTCGGATCGAGCATTCTGGTCCTCATCTGAGGGCGTGGGTTCGAATCCCACTTCTGACAAATTTTTTTCACAATTAAATAAACAACATAATAAAATACGATATTATATTATTGTTAAAAATTAACTCCACTCCACAATATTTTATAAGACTTGATGATTAGTTATGTTATCCATCATAATAATAATTTATTAGGCGACTGCAGTTTTTAGTTATTGAAAGTCAGTCGGAAGCGCGTGGGATGAATTTCGGAGTACTATTATTATTGCACATTTCCACATGTGTGATATTTGCTTGATGTGCATATTGTAGGTAATACACCTACATGTCGACATAATTTGAATTTACCGTCGTATAGTAGGCGGGGCATATAGACGTTATCATTCGTATATTACATAATATTATTATTGCCAAGCGAGTTAATTGACCTTTCAGCTGAAAGGCGTTTGCGCCGCGACTGCGAATTACTATTGTAGTTCGTATCATTAAATACGACGAGTGGTAAACAGCTATCAATAATGGATACGATAATGGACAGGTTAACCCGAACAATAACGCTTGTCAACAGCTTAATGCACATCATATATTATTGTATTATTGTTATGATAATGTTGTGTATTATGTAACAGGTACTACCGGCTTATTGAGGGTTTTGTCTTGGGGTGGGTATAATATAATACGTATTTATCCAGAGCTCACTTACTCTGTGCACACACCCCATGATTACTATTTTCTCAGAGCCAATGTCGAGCATTCCGACATTAATATTATTATTATTATTGTTACACGTCATTATATTATAATGACCAGGGGCGTATACAAGTGGTAATGTGGGGGGCCAGATCCCCTCACAACAGGCCTTTTTATTATTATTTTAATGTGCAGATTCATAGCCATCTAGATTTAAAAATTTTCCTTCCATGATAATTTGTTTGAAACTGACACCCCCCCCCCCGCCCATATAAAAGTTATGGGTTAATGATGTTCGTCAGTAAATGATAGCACCAATGGTGAACTTTATTCATGAGTTCTGTCAGCGGACAGAAACCAATATTACATTATTAATGATATTCTACATTATATTTTGTTAATCGTTAGGTATGTTTTGCTTTGTGATGTTTAATTATTTTTGTTTACCATTTTAATCGCGTTTACAAGCTGCAATCGTTTTTTGTCATATATAATCATATATAATATTATATATATATATATAATAAATTATTGAATTCAATAAATCTTTTTAATATTATAGGTTTAATATTTAATAGATTTAGTATAAAAATAATGTTTATTTAATTAATTGTTCGAAAAATATTTATTTTATTCTTTTACAAAATATGATAGAATTTTAAGTTTAGAACATTTTAAAATTTTAAGATTTTCTGTATTGATGTACATATTATTATATTAATATCTGTTGCTTTTGTTTAAATCATAAAAATAATTAGGCTATTATAAATGGCAGTAAACCGGTTGTTTGATGTTGCATTGACTTTGAATTTTACCAAATCAATTAGATAAAAATGGTATCTTATTCCTATATATATAGTTTATCAAGTCGTTGGATAAGTTTACTCACTGTCAATTCTATATTTCTATTATATACGTACATATAGGTTATAAGATATACAAATATAAAATTTAATAGGTATCTACATTTACAGTTCTAAACACTGACTAAGATAAAGTACGATACACGCAAGCCCGTGGTTAAAATAGTTATCAAAACAATTTTTTTTTTTGGGGGGGAGTGGAGGGCGTGACCCCATATAAAGACCAGCTATTTGTGTCTTTGGTTTTACCACCACAATTCACGCAAATGTATTATTACTTATAACATCCCCTACCATGTTGAAAATTCATGAGTAGGCTACTGCATAGACGACGAAACTAAGGTTTTATCCTTCTGTAATAGAGAGACTATAGTGAACTATCACCCTCCCCCCAACCACTATATTATCCTTATATAGTTACACAAATTGTCTGTGAGTTATCTGTTTAATATTATAGTCACTATTGTTATGTGGAATCTAAAAAAAAGCCACAGACATGAAATAAACTATACAAGGTATCTCATTGCACTATACAATATTTTTGTGTTAAAACAATTTAATACTATTTATTATTAATACAAGTAGACAATACTATCATATTATACAACAAATTACAATAATAATAATAATTATTATTAATAAAAACAAACAAATTAGTATATATTATACCCTTATATTTTGTATGATATAATATGACGGGAGTTGATAAATATTGTGATTAAATCAATCACATAGATACATTGCAATTATAAAGTATGTAAGTAGTACAATAATATTATAAAAAAATTACACTGATAATAATAACTAATAAAACAAAAAAAAATAGTACCTATATATTATATCTATATTTGTATACATATAATATAAATTAATATTTTATTGTATCATACAACATATAAGGGTATAATAGTAGGTATATTATATACTAATTTGTTTGTTATTATTAATTATTATTATTATTATAATTTTTTGTATTATATGATTGTACTATCTACTCGTTATAACAATAAATTGTATAAAATTCTTTGAACACAAAAGTATTGTATGAAAAAATGTTGAAAGTAGAACGCACGTGACGAAACATTTTGTATAGCTTATTTCGTGTTTTTTTTTTTTTTGTTGGTGGCTTTTTTATTCTATTACTATTGTGTCAGTGTAATTCATTAACAACTAGCCAGATTTATGGGTGCTTGAAAATAAACTATATATTTTGTTGAACACAGAATTAAAATATTTTTATAATTTAAATACCTACTAACATAATATTAGTGTAATGTAAACAAAACGTGTGGGGAAAAAATGATTGAAACATTTTAGGGTCGAGTAAATGTTTAAACTTAGAAACAAAAATCAAAAATGTAACAATCGTTGACATGATGGATACACGCATTTATACACTGTGGAATTAAACAGTAAACATTCGTTATGCCGAAAAGTATAAACGCTTTTGAAAATATTTTTTTCCAAACAATTTAAAATCATTACAAAACTACATAAAAAGATACTTAATCATCATTCTATTTTTTTTTATAGTTATCATTTCTTATGGTTTTCCATTTTTTGAATAACGATTATGCATTTTTAATTTCATATTCCAAAGCAGAATATTTTTCTAAAATTTTCAACTTTATTGAAAATCGAATTTCTAATGAGTATTTAATTCCCTAGGTAATGATAGATATTCAAAGTTTAGATGAACGGTGTAATGGATAAACATTTTGTAATGTACCCCTCTGTCATTTCACTTCACTCGTATATTATAAACTTTCAATGAACTTATAATGTATAAGTTATAATTTAATTAATTTTTAAAAACATCAAACTTTATTAAACTAGATTCATTTCAAAAATTAAGAACCAATTTTAAATAGAAACTATATATTTATGAATAAAATAGCTTGGTTATTTTTTATATTTGGTATATTAAATATTTAAAACAATAATTTTTTTTTGTAAATTCGAATTTAAATTATAAACCGTTATTTTAAATAAGACTAATGATTTTCACTTATACAATATTAAAAATCTAAATACATATTTTATGAGTATTTAGTTTAGGTATCATAAATGCTACATCTAATACTTAATATTTTTTTACGTTTTAATGTTAATATAGAGAGATTTGAAGGCAAACAACTAATTATTTTTATTAAACAACAAACATCATGATCTCTTATAATAATATAAAGAATCATACAAATTGACTTATTAAAATAAGAATAAAATTCAATCGATATTACAATAATATGAACATTTATTTTTGATCTTATAAATAATAATAACAATCATGATTGATGTATACTCATAAATCATAATATATATTTTTATGATTGTACCTAACCTATATAATTAAAAATAAGGTTGACAACGATCACGCGAACCGTACGGTTTGGAATTTCTAATGTACGCCACATAACTTATAACTTGGTACATTTACATAAAATATACTTAAGTATTGTATTGTTGAGAAAAAACCAAGTAAGTACATGCAAAAAAGTAATTTAAAGTGTTTATACGTACAAAAATCATTATTACAATATTACCTATTAAAGTATTCTAAACGATCACATTTGTCACAATAATTGTAAAATTATATTATAATATTATATAATATTTATATTGTATTTCAATTGTTATTACTTCAGATTTCGGTCAATCACACTTAGGCGATTAGTGAATAAATCTCGATTTCGTTTTCGTCAAAAATATTAGTAATATTATATTTGAGTATTTCATTCATTTAGATTTAACGATTTGTATATTTTTGATTTGATGTGTACTATATATTAAATGTAATGTACATTTTACATATAATTGCGTGCATATTTATTTTATGAGTTTAAATATAAAAATTCACAGGGTTTATTCTCAAGGTTTATTTTTTAGAGGTCAATTAATTATTTCAATTATTTTAAAATGTTTTACCCCCATATTTTCATAGTAACCCAAGGATTTTACGTTTCACGTCCTCTTTTATGAGTTTTTATATTCATTGAGAGGTATATATTGAGACTTACGCATGTAGGTAAATGTATTTTTGTTCAAAAGTAAATCATTCTTTAGATATTATACTTAACTTGATTTTAAAGAGGAAAAATACTAACAATTTATATACATGTATTTATTGAAAGTTATAAAAATGTAAATTAAATTAATACACGGAAAGGAAAAAATATATATATTAATTCTTTGCATTAAAATAATTGTGAACAAAGAGTCGAATTTTAAAAGAACAGCATTTAAATTTAAAAAATGAATAACGGATAAATGTCCAAAAAATAATAATTTGCTGTTATAATAAAAATGTTGTTAGTATTGATTCACAGTAGAGTTTTGAATTTTCACGCTTCGTAATTAGATAATAATAGATACGTTTGTCTTCTAGACTGGATCACGTTTATATTAAAATAAAACTCATTTTTACGAGCAAATAATAAAAAGCAAGTTAAAAATATTTTTATATTTATTGTTTTAAAAACTCTTTCTAGTATGTTACATTTAATTTTTTAAAATTAAATTTCGATTTACGTCATTAAATTAGTTTAAATTTTTCCCATTATCGTAACTTAAATTATAGTAAATTATTTGTCTAATTTTAATAAAAAACTGAAAAAGACAAAATGTTTACGTTTATAATTCATATAATATTGATATTAATATGTGTTCTATTTGTATTACGAACTTTCAGAATCATAAAAAGTTTGAAATTAACTTTAATAATTCATACGTCAGGATAGCCGAGCGGTCTAAGGCACCAGACTCAAGGTAACCTTTGGCTTGCTAACATGAGCTTTTAAATGAGCGTTCTGGTCCTCATCTGAGGGCGTGAATTCGAATCCCACTTCTGACAAACATAATATTTTGCACTTTTGCAATAATTTTTACTTATAATAATTTGTGCTTGAATTAGTGAAAGAGGAGTGCGTAGGAGGATGGAGTTCCTCTAGGTACTTAATTTTTACCAATTCAAGTATTGCTTACAATCATATTTCATTAACCATTTATAATCTCTCAAATAATATTATCTCTTTTATTAAAGATCGTCATTAAATCGTAATTTAGAAGAGAATTAGTCTATTCCAATACCTGTTACATTTGGAGTTTCTCTAGGGTTCCATTTAGCACCAATATTATTTCTTATTTTTATTAATCACATTTATTTATATAATAGTACTAAATTAATGTTTACTGACAATATACAAATATTTCGTATACCTAGTTAACAATTAAGTTGAAGCTGATTTACTTCAATTTGATTTAAATACTCTCTATGAATGGTGCACTAACAATAATTTCATACTTAACATTAATAAATTCCAGATAATGACATTTTTCAGAGTTCGAGTTGTCTCAACATTTAATTACAATCTCAATGGTGATACACTATATACACCAAACTAAAGGACCTATTAAAGACCTTGATATTTTTTTTGATTCTAAACTTAAATTTGACTTTTATATTAACAACATCATTAACAGATTAAACAAAATCCTGAGTTTTATTCGACCAAATTTTGTTGACTTAAATGATACACTTGCACTAAAGTTCATATAAATTGTTGTTTGGCACGTTCTATTTGTGAATATGGCTCAACAATAATATGGTCTCCATACCAATGGGGTCATAAATATAAAATTGAGAAAATTCTGCAAAATTTCTTACATTTTTTCTCATTTAAATTTTCCATAGCCAAAGAACCATATTCTTCGTCCACTATTGACGATTCTTAACCTCGAAACACTTGAACAAAGTCGTTTGTGATTAGATTTATACTTTTCGTATAAATTGAACACGAATACTTTTCATATCTTTATTATGCTCTCCAGAGGAAATATTGATTGTCTTGAGTTCTGAAGTAGTTTTTCCTAGCCATTCATAACACTCGGTCTAAAAATAAATTTTATCTTAATACAGAAGTAACTAATTATGCAAGCAATACTTCCCACAATAAAATTATGAAAACTATAAATGAATTAAAATTTGATCTATTCTATCACCAAACTCATTTAAAATGTATTACAATTTCATTCTTGTTAATATATAGCTATAAGTGTATTATATTATTTTTATGTTGTATTTCATTGTTTTTTTTTTTTTTGTTATATCATTATTTACGAACGATTGTAATTATTATCTAATTTATGACAATAAATAATGGTTTGGCCTATTTAAAACTTAAATAAATAATTTATTAATAATTTCGCAGTTATAATATTATATTCTAGTCACGGTTTTTTTTTAAATTTATATTTACTTAATATGTGAATCAGTTTTGCCCGATTTTTTTTTTAATGCAATGCAATGTTTAATAAAGTAATTGATTTTAATTTTAAGAAGTATAGATCCCACAAATCGTTAGTCGTGTTATCATATCGTTTTTATGTTGTATGTATATTGAAATATTATGATTCACAGAAATTAAATATATATATGTATAATAAACAAAATTGACATGCCTACTGCGTATAGCGTTTGAGTCTAGAAAGTTTTGACCAAACTTTAACATTTGATTTATGATACTTGTGTAAATAAAAAATAACATAAATATGCATTACTTTTTGAAATTTCAATAAAACAATTTCTGTAAAAAGTTTTCTGATCTGAATAAAAAAAAAATCCTTAGTTCATAGTTGGATAAGATTCTTTTACATAATTTTGCAATACAAAATGGATATAATTATTATTTAGGTACATTAGGTTCGATTGCTAAATAATATCCTGGACTGCAATATTTCTGTTCCTACGTAGGCTTCAAGATCCATTATTTTTTTATTTATCAATTATTTGTTTTGTTTACAACATAATATAATATCAAATTACGTTAAACGTACTTATGCATATTTTTTCATTAAACAATATATATTTGTTAAAAAAAAAAAATATATATATATATATATATATATATGTATAATATGTATATAATATGTATGTATATATTTATATAGTATAAAAAAATTGTAAAGTATAATTGTTTATGTTATAGGTACCTATCTAATAGTATTGGAACTATAAAGTAAAGTTAATATTAAACGAGTTTCCATTTTCTATTAAATTTGTTCCATGAGTTATATGAGCACGAGTAATATGATAAGTGCGCATTAACGGTACCTAAGAATTTATTTATAATATTTGTAAACATATTTATATATACATGTATTCAAAATAATTAGTGACAATGATGCAGTTGGATTTAGGTAAAATTAAATTTTTTAAAAAATTTGATTTATAAGTGTCGTGAGAAGAGTAATATAAGCGGATTAGGGGACTCGAGGTAATTTATATAAAGAATGATAGTTGGATTAAATATTGTTGGATGGAATTAGTCGAATATTATTTTATCTTGGTTTATAGATTGATTTTTTATTTGTGTAACTAGTGAGCAACAAATTTGTGGTTGTGGTTTGGAAATAGATTCTGAGATGATTTTGGTTTTCTTCTAAAACTAAATTAGGATTTGTGATACGGTGAATTTTGTCTTGGTTTTAGGTTCTGAGCGAAACGATAAATATGTTGGTTCTATAAACATATGTGTTTTTTAATTTTTTATTTTTTTGTGTCAGCAATCACTCATTTTTATTTACACCAGGAAAAGAGTAGTGACAAAATTTCAATTTTCAACATTCGGGAGGAGGGGGGGGGTTCTTAACATCTGGTGATAGCAAACCGATTCTAGAAAGGGTAAAAGTAAAAAATTCACAATAATTTAAATTTTAAATAAAAACACGGGAATGATTGGTTATGATAAAAAAAGTATTAATTGTAGGGAACTGAAAGTTGAAAATTTTCATTATAACAATGTATATTATTATTATTTTTTATGCACAATGACATTTTCAAAATATAATTTTAAGCCATTTATACTAGAAACTTATTCAAACAGTTTTTTTGTGCGTGCACGCCACGTGTTCTTAACTCTTGATTTATATACGCTAATAACAATAATGTATGATTTAATAATTTATAATATTATATAATATATTGTGTGTCATGTTTTTGCCAAAAATTGGTTCATCGTAGAAAAATAAATTACCAATTAGTAGCTATTTAATATAAATTAATTATAAAATATACTTAGAGATATATTTACTGAAAACCATTTCTTATCAGAATCGCTTTTTGTATGCAATTATTAATTATTAAATTCAAATTTAACATATTATTATTCATTACAATGACCTATTCAAAGTACACTCAAAACCTACTATTTAGCTGCATTTTTTAGAATTTTTTTTTTTAATGATATCGTGTAACTAAATAATAAAATATTATTAAATGTATTTTAAGAAATATATCAATATTTACTAAATAATGGGTATGAAAATAATAATAATAATTTAAAGGTACCAGCTTGGTAACATACTTGCACTTACTGTTTAATAATTTAATAAATTGTGTAGTTTAAAAACTGGCAGATTTTATATTATTATTATTTTTAAAAAAGTTTCACTAAACTTTCAAAAATTTATATCTACAAAACAAAAAAAAACAACAACAACAAACTTGAAATAATAATAAAAATATAATATTCAAAGCAAGTATAAGCCGCAACAATATAATATTTCCTTAGGAGTTTTGTTTTCCGGTGATAAAAATATAATACATATAAAAAACCTATATATATATAGGTAATTGCCATTGACATTTGGCATAAATTATTTTCTTAACAATAATTTGATCGAGGAGTTTAATCAATACAACTTATTGAATAATTATAATATTAAATATTTTGACGCATTGTAAACGTTTTCATTAAACTTATTTAATATAGTTTTAAATTTGATTAGCTATCAACTTATTTAGTTTAAATATCTACGTCCGTTACATGTCAGAATGGCCGAGCGGTCTAAGGCGCCAGACTCAAGGGGATCCCTTGGCCTACTGTTGTAGGCTTGATTGAGCGTTCTGGTCCTCATCTGAGGGCGTGGGTTCGAATCCCACTTCTGACAAATTTTTGTTTGTAATTCTTTTTCCGAGATTTATACGCTAATTAGTTCTTTATTATATCAACATACCATGTAATTAAAATAATTAGTATGATAAACTTTATTTTTTTTATTATTGATATACCTTTAATTTTTTTAAACACTTGAAATTCCACCGAGACTAATCAGTCGATCGTTTTAGTAATTTAGTAAGTACATATTTTGATATTTTTAACTAGAAATTTCATGCCATTAAGGTTATTTTACCTAATCGTTTCTAAATGCTATATTTTAATTGTCTAAGGATCAGAATATTTACAACAAAAATAATGTTATCATCATAGTTTTAAATGCCTCAAATGTTTGAGGATAAAACTGACTGTAACCTACTTAAACTGATGCGTACGGTAACTGTATGTGGCGAGAAATGCAATTCCAAGTTAAATGAGTAGTAGGTATTATTGTAACAAATTAAACATCTGCTACGAATAAAATATATTCAAACACAGTAACTACATATCTATATATATCACAAAGGATGCTTAAAGTTATAAGTAATATACAATGAACTTTTGTTCAATTATTTATTGTAATTTAGAAACTTTAACGATATATGTATGTAGGTTTTAATTGCAGCAGAGCTATACCGAAAGTTTTTACCTACCTACTTAAATTGCGTTTTAACGTCGTGAAAAGGGATTATCGGATAGAGAAATAGAGGTTAGATTAAACAATTCGGACGAGATGATAGAATTTTAATGGAAACCAGAAGAGGTACAAATAAACTAGGCACTCATACAATATAATACGTAACACGTTTACTAATATAATTAATTAAACAGTAAACAGTTATTGGATTGTATTTTAAGTAACCAATTTGAACGTTTATAAGTGCGCAAATTTCGACTGCTTAAGTTACGCTTTCAAATGACATATCATTCATAGTATGTATATTGTTTAATTTCAACTTTTAACAATTATATGAGTTTACTAACTATTACTATAATAATTATTAACTATTATTCTATTATATACTGGTTCGAAATTCAATTTTTAATAAATTTAATCATCAAAATGCTTGGGAAAAATGTCGCTTCAAACCATGAAATCTAAAATGTTTGCACTGAAATTTAAAAATTAAATAACTTAAAAAATTGAGATTCAAAATTGTATTTGTGGAACGATTTTGAATTAAGTGAAATATTGTTTTTAAAATTTAAAAACTTACCTAGAAATTACGACTGGTGGTACTAGAATTACTTTGTATAACACACTTATAATAATATTACCCACCTTCGCGGTTACGCGTATTATTCACATCACGCGATAAAAGTGCTTTCCATTAATCTTTCCCAGTCGAGTGCCGGACAAAATTGATTGTGCATAATAATAATAATGTGTTGAGCATGTAGTCGTAGCGTTTACATTACGTTCGTTGATTACATGAATATTCCAATATACGTTTTCCACGGTAAGTACATGTTTATATGTATACGCAGTGTGTACCTAGACTAATGTTTACCACGTTGATAAACTCGCACGTCATTGGTTAACCACAGCTAGGGTGTGGAGGTAAATATATATATATATATAAATATATTATGTAATAATATTATTATTTTGTAAATGTGGGTATGTGCAGTGCAGTAATTAGTTTTGAATATTGTATATATGCATTTTTTTTTGTCTACATTATCGTAATGTGTTCGTACCAGCTATATATATATATATATATCGTGTGTATATGTATCTACCTGTTGGATTTCAAATATCACGAATAATTTCACCCTTGTAAAAACAATATACAATATTATCGATTTTTTCTAACTAACTGCAGTTTTACACATTATTTTTTTTATTAAACAGGTATACTACGTTGCCGTTATTTGTTTTTAATGGTTTTATTAAATTTAAAACGCGTGCTGTTGAAGTTTGATTTTTTTAAAATTTATTTAAATTTAAAAGTTTCAATAGTTATTAAATCATTTATTCAGCCTCTAACAAGATATTTGTTTTATTTAGAACGGCTTTTAAAAAAATAGTATTTTTTTTCTAAAGCTGTTTTTTTTTTTAAATAAATTGCTCGATTTCTTGGGGATTTTGATCCACTCGACAATTGCTAGTTTGTACACATCGTTGGAAAAATTGGTTTCATTCAAAACCATAAATAGATAAATGTTAGCCTGTTGGCTCTCGAGAAAGAGTATAATGTTCGTTGCTTGTCAAAATAAAAATTAATGGACTACATTGTTATTATAAACGTTAAAGAATACATTTTTCCCCTCTCCGAGGATTAATGTTTTCTTTGTTTTAATTGACCGATCAGAACACTGACGATTTTACGTTCACGATATATACACGAGGAGAACACGAGAAATGGATAACGAGAAATACATTTTGCATTTTGTGAACTCTGCTCGGAAGGTCAAAATTATATTTAAACACAATAGAAACGACAATAACCGTTTTGTGTAGGTATTATTAAAAGACCATAGACGCAGCAATATATTGAAGCCCCACTAGTCACTATCGAAAGTAAATTTGACACTACACTTCCGATATTTGTTTCCAAGTAATTTATTTTTTTTACCCTATTGATATTGTAGTCTTTCGAAAATCATTACAATATACATAATATTATTATAATAATAATATATTTAATTATATTATAATACGAGTACAATGCATTTCGTCGTCGTCGTCCATTTCTTTGGCAACATAATATAATGGAAATGAAATGTGTTTTTATATTGTTTGGTTACCTTGACTACGCAATTAACGTATTGAAGAGAAAAAATAAATTTTTAATTAACAATGGACACGAGAGAGTTGTTCTAAGTGAGTTTGGTTAACCTTTTATGTTTTTTTTCTACTTTTTCCTCCACGTGTGTAGGTACACTCCTCAGAGTTTGGATTTTGTCGAGTTAAAAACGTGAGGATATAAAGTAATTAAAACCAATGGACTTTTCAAGTGCGATAAATCTGACAAATTTGTTTTCACGAGTGTCGTTATACGTTGTACGTATAATAAGTAATACATGTAACAGTGGCTGGTATACAAAAGAAACTTTCTATACGTAGACATGCCGACAATGCGTTAAAAATCTTTCAAAAAGAATGTTTTTAGTTTTTTCAGTCGATTAACACACGTATAAACAGGAAGAAGTTTTACTACAACATTACGTATGTGTAGGTAGAGGCGCCTTTGAAAATGCATTCTATAGGTAGTTACAAATTTCTTATCAAAACTGTATGATATTATGTTTTTGAGAAATTTTGGAAATAAGCCATTCTATTAATTATTTTAAAACAGTAACAAGTTATATTTTGCTACTTACAGATTATTATTTTATTATTTACAAATATAACTGTAGGAGTCCAAACAGACAATCAGACATTGCTGGAGAATCATTCAATTTATTTTTGAATAACATAATATTATGTTGGGTACCTACCTATTATAATGAAATCAAAGTTTGTCGTTAATTGGTTATAGTAATTTGGTCATTTAAAATTGATTTTTGATCGTTTTAAAGTAATTTGAAACCACCGAAGTGTAGAGAATTTATTATATTTATTTAAAAATTATGAACAATTTTATACACGACGAATAATAAAAGTGTGTTATATTAATTATGATAAGTATACAATTATGGTTTTTGATTATATAATATTTTATATCTTTTGAAATAATTAACAACAATGAATAATTAAAACAAAGTATATAAGTGTATCTACTTATGGCATTGATTTACCCAGTGGCCCTGAAATATAAAAATATATGTAGGACAATTCATATTTGACAACCCACCCACCCGCTTTACCGAAATACCTATTTAAATTAATTATTATTTCTTAGTTAAATTCTAGAAGGTAGTTATAATATAGATATATCCTTAATATAAAAAAAAGTTTACCGGCTACTATCCACCCATCTATTTCAATATATAGGGCAGTCACCCTATATCAATATAGGTTTCGGTGCCCCTGGATTATAATATTTTAAGTGTGCAACCAATGTGCTCAGTTAACTGCTGTTTAATATCTTAAATGTCAATTTCAGTTTTGAGATTCTGTTTGGATTAATAAAAATAATTGTTGTAATTATCTAACAAAACTCAATAGTCTTCTAAATAGATTGCTACTATAATACTTATATATCAAAATAAACTTTTTATAAAAAACTTATTAAGATTTGATCGTTTACTTTAATTTAACTCTTGGGAGTATCATATCAAACTTTATTTAAGAAGATTTTTTTTGTAATGGTATATCAAATAGTAATTGGTAATTATTATAATTAACTAGTTTTCTTGATTAATCGATAAATTAACTTCGATTTTAAATGTACCTACATTTTTTTCCAAACATTAATTATTATACCTATTACTTTTTGTTATAACTTAAATTGCTCACGCAAACATTGCATTGGTACATCCAAATTGTGTAAAAAGTGGAGACAAAGATATCGCATAAAGTGCAGAATATATTACAATTTTATTTATGTATCGTTGTTAAACATATAGAGTTATATATATAAACTTCGATTAAGAATGTTAAAAGTTTAATTATCATCATAAAATATATAATTGGTCGGTGGTCTTGAATACTGAGGTTTTCTTTCCGACGGCGCACTTTGATATGCATATGTAATGTTTTAAGGATTGTGTCGAATCTGCTGTGGAATTTGCACAAGATAACAACTAATAACTACCTAACAATTGCATATTATAGAGACGAAGATGCTTATATATCTACACTTTATTATTTCCATACGGAGATCGAATAACTAGATGTATAATAATATATAGCGCCACATCATTTGGCAGCGAAGATTGTGTTCAGATTTGACGTAGATTGTAACAATAGCCTTCCACTACTTCTATCACCACCACCACCAACCCCAACCTCCACAACCTTCACCGCAACCGATACCTTCCCCACCACCACCACCTGCACCAACACCGGCAACCATTCGTCGTGAGAAAATTCGACAAGCGCGTTGTATATATATATTTATATACATATATAGTTTAGGGACGACTTCGATTGCGCACGAGACGGAAAATGTGAAACGAAAACAACAGCTTCGGAAAAAAACGGTCTTACGCTAAGACGCGAAGTATTGATCAAGTGACGCTAACAAGTCACTGCGTACGTCATATTATAAACATGCGTGGTAGTGCACACAAAATCTATGTTTACTACACTTGTACTATACTCGTCGGAGAAACCGCAGCTTTAAGCTATTTTATAAACAAAAAAAAAAAAAGTTACGATTGCAATACAAAAGCGCCCCGAGTTTAAACGCAACAGTAATAGTTGGATAATAATATATTCCCGGGAATCAATTATGGCTGGCTCGCAGCGGAAAATCAACGAGACCGAATAATATATAACTCCTACGCGACTGGCTGTATATATTAATCTGTGTAGTTACGCTTTTAGTCGCCTGTATTCGTTCGCATTTAGACGACGACGACGATAGTAATAATATAATATCATAGCGTACATATCATTATCATATAGACAGCGGCGGGGCTCAAACAAGGTGGGAGGTGGACATACGTAAAGTATATATATATATGTGTGTGTGTCTATAGTAATATATACTATATTGGTTGGGTAAGTGTAAATTGGGCCCGCGAATGTATTTTTTGTTGTAAACTCTGCCCCAAAATTTCAGGCAATAAAAAAGATCGATTGTAAACTCAGCCCAATAATTTTCACCAATAAACATATTATACCGACAAATATATTATACTGAATATACATCCAAACTAAAAAAAAAAAAAATACAAACCTAAACCTATATAAAAATTGATAAATATTGTAATTAAATATAAATAATCTAATAACATAGTATGTAAAAATAACCTAGAATCAATACTAGTATTTATAATCAATGCTAGAATCTACGATTAGATGTGTTTGTATTTATTTATATTTTAACTATTAGTTTAAAGCTCACACGCCTGGTGCAGATTATTTATTAAGGAGTAAATTATTGGCAACTTTATTCACATATTGTTTTGGCATCGCAAGATCTTGTGAAAGTGTTGGGAGTGTAAATGGTTATTAGTGTGAAAGAAACCCTCTATTATTCGTAAAAAGAACGACGCCAACGCACTCGCAGGTACATGTCATAGTACTAACAAATAATGAATTATAGTTACTCATTTCGACAAACGTAAATGACTTCACGGAAATATGGATAACTTATTGTCAATTGAATATTTTCAAATAATTTTTTTTTTAATTGATCAACAACAATATTCTATAGCTCACTTTGAACTAGGATTTTTTATTTTATTTTAAATAATGATATAAAATAATTTGTAAATAAAGCTTAAAATTGTCTTTTTTTTTATAGACTTATTTAAAATTTTGAAATTAAAAATTATAATTAGTTAATAATTTAGTAAATGATTATTAGTTTTAATAATTTAAAACTAAGATCAATGCGAGCTGCAGAATATTCCCTTTATCGGTTAAAAAAACAAAATTAAATTTGATTGATTTTATGAGTCAGGATCATTATTATCGTAGAGTGTGTTTTTGACGACATAATAGTATTGGCACCGGCGTCTTAATTAATTTGATGTTAATTTATATCTGAAAATGTATAACCTATTTAATAAGTGTTAGTAAGCACTAAGAATTTAATTTAGAAAATTGTAAGCTACCGATCATCTTATATTTCATTGTTTTTGGACATTTTTGTCCGTCCAAATAAAATAAGCAAATAAATAAATAAATATTGATAATTGATATCTACTGGTTATTACCTAACTATAGATATAATTAACAATACAAATATTATTAAGTTCGTATAGTAAACGTATTAAACAAAAATATTTTACGCGCTATTAGTATACTTTAGAAAAAATGTAACGCAAGTTTACGTAAAGTTTACTAAACATTTTTTTCACGGAAGACTACCACCAACAATAATTATTAATTACTGTAATTGGATATTTGCAATACACCCTATAGCTGTAATACAAAACCCATACGTGTAGTGGGTATACGTATAGTATATTAATATATGTGTATCTAAATTCTAAAGAAGTCCACAACGGTAATAATATAATCCGTATTATGCGTTAATCGTTTTAGCAATGAAGTGTTTGTGCTCCGAGTTGAGTGATGGGAAGAATTTAATTTTTTACCTCTATTGAATATGCGCGATCGTATTGGTGGTGAGAGGGTCTACATTATTGATCGTGGGGAGGGGGGTGGAGAATGATGGCAGGCGCTTTATTTTTATAAATAGTAAAAACTCCCTAACGGACACCACTAAATAGCGGACACCTCTAAATGATGGAATTTTTTTTTTGAGAACAAACTAACACATTTTCTGAAAACTGAACCTTGTGAATTGCGAACATCTCCGAACAGCGGACAAAATTTTAGTGACCGCAAGTGTCCGGTATTCAGAAATTTCACTGTACACTGCAGTTTTATCGGTCAGATGAATTCAAGCGACGGAATATTGCTCCCCCCCCCTACTTAGACATAACAATAGACGTGTATTGTTTAGACCTAATAATCAATTCATTCTTCAGCTTTTCAAACTCGTTATAAATGTACCTATGATTTTTAATTGATTAGTATATTTTACGGCTCTCATTCAATCAACCGATATATCTACGCATTAACATAAATTACTGTGGCACACGCGAGACACGATAACGATAACATTATACCTGCACATTAGGTATGCAATTTGTCTGATTAATAATGTATATAATATGCGTCATATACACGTATCATTTTATGTATACAGTTTACACCACACGACGGGACGAATCATCCCCGTGGAATATATTTTATAGATATACGTGGCTACGGGCTAGCGATTGTTGTCTTCGTGCAGATTTGAATTGTGAATTTCGCATTTCGCGTTTTACACATACATAGGGTACATGTGCAATTCAATACTAAAAAGTAATTGTATTAAAAGAGTGTATTATACCTTTTATAGTAATTTTTATGTAGTGCGTTTTTTTTTTAAAATGATTTTTGCTGACATGTCTTTTTGAAGTGCAATTATCGTCGAGTATAATAGGAATCCAATGTCACGGGAGTACATTTTTTTCAAAAACGGTCAATATTGATATCGTCCTTAAATTTCCGTATACTATTATAAAATACGATCATACTTGAATATAGTGTTCACTGTTCTTAAAAACATAATATTTTAATATTAAGTAGCTATAATGAAAATAGCAGCTATACTGTAATTTTCACACAGAAACTCCCAAATATAAATATACATATTTTTTGGTTAAATTCATTCTAAAGTCATGCGTGGTAAAATTATATAATATATAGTATAATAATTTCAGTGAACTTTTTTAAGACCCCTAACTCCTCAGAAAATTGTTTTTATGGGATCCTATAAACATATACCTATTACTGGCACGGGAATTTATTTTTAAAAAATTGATTACAAAATGTTGGCATGTAACCCAAAAATGTTCTTACTCCTGATATATATGGATATGAACGGAAAATTGATGAAATGATATACATCAAAATTTTTTATAAACTTTGCTAGTTGTTAATTTAATTAGCTACAAATATTACAATATTTATATGACAAGTTTGGTATTATTTGTTTGAGAAATGTATAAAAATTGTAAATATACATAACATGTAAGCTGGTATCTATATATTATTTAGAATGAAATAATTAAAATTTAAAAATTGAAATGTTGATTAAAATCATACATTCCATGATGTTATAATGAAGGTATCCAGTATAATACCTTTGTATATTGTTAAATTCCAAACAATCCAATAACATTCCATATATACTTGTTTGGTATAGGCGAGTTTTTAAGGTTATTCAGTATATTAATACTCTGTATATTAATGCACTGTATGTTTATACAAATATATAATTTAAGAGGACGTCGTACCTCCATGTGTTGTCTCCGTCTCACACACGTACAACATAGCAAATTTTCGTTCATCAGTTTCAATAGTGTGCTGTTAGTTTTGATATTAGGGCGAATTAACCTATTATAAAATTTAAAGGTAAGATTATTATCTAGGGCCCCGCGTAGACTTATTGATATTTTTATTTTTAAGTAAGTTATGATCATTTTCAAATGTACAGTTTAAAAAAGGTTATAACTTACTTAAAAATAAAAATACTAATAAAAGCCTACGTGGGGCCCTAGGTAATAATCTTACCTTTAAATTTTATAATAGATCAATTCACTCTAATATCAAAACTAACAGCTCACTATTGAAACTGATGAACGAAAATTTGCTATATCGTATGTGTGTAAGACAAAGACATGCGAATACGACGTCCTCTTAACCCATTAATATTTTATGTTACTAAATAATAACAAATATTTTACTCAGCATAACAATATGTACATATTTAATTCATTTTTTTTTTTAATTGAAGAATATTGCTCTCTGATTATATTATATTATATAATGTATATGACGTAAAACATATAAGTACACACACAACATGATACATCACATGACTTTGGTACTAGCGGTATCGCATATCGATATCCTATGTACATACATGTTGTCAACAATGGAGTTAAACATTCAATTGTGATGATGATGTATGAAGTTTTCAAGTTTAAAATGCAATGGCGTGCCTATATCGGCTTTACCAACAGACAACCTGCAGTAAGTAACATAGGTGGAAATCAGGGGGGGGGTCTTAGTCCCTCAAATATCCTATAAGCCTGCCAAAAACAGACAGCTTTTTAGTTGTGTGGGATCGAAGCTCTCCGTTTACATTGATGCGAAAAATGTTAGCCCCCTCCTAGAAATGCTAATAGATTTCCGCCTATGGTAGGTACATAATATTACTTTAATTTTTAATAATTAAATAATCTTTGACCACATTGACCAGCAAAATAGAGATTTAAATGCATTTATTTATATATGTGGGTTACATACAAATTGATACACGTAGGTATGATAAGATTATATAAACGACTTAATGAACAATTAACGGATACTCAAGTTATTGTTGAGTTAAACAATTGACAACAACGATTAATTTGGTGGTAATAATGACTAATATGGAGATAGAGTCTTGATTATTGAGCGATTCGACCATTGATTATTCTGTTATATCTAGTTAATTTAATATAATATTATAGGTCACAGGATATTACAAGATAATATTACTTTCACTCTATACACTCAAAACTACATAATAAATCCTACATTAAAAAATTATTTTTGATATCTTCATATAGATTATACCTAACACAATATTGTTGATATAGTGCCGTCTTTAGAAATTGTAAGGCCCATGAAAAAAATAGTTTTTAAAACCAATTTTCCAATTTTTTTTTTTTTTTGAACGCAAGGCACAAGGCTTGGACTTAACACCTCTCCCTAAGGACGGCCCTGTACCAATAAATCTAATTTCGCATTTCGCATACATATTTCTTTTTTTTAATGCCTATCTCGTGACAATATGACGGTGATCTATATTATAATAATATTACCTACAATTTATAACCAAAAAACAATGGTTTTTTGAATAATAATGATTTATATAACATTATTAAACATCATTTAGTATTATTCTACGAGTATTAAACATAAATACTAAATAACTTAAACATTAACCAATGTGACTTTATAACGAAGGTACAAGTTAGGATGTAATAGAGTTATAGAAATAGTTGACAAATATAATTATAACTCACTATATGTGATAACTTTGTTCTTATCAGCATTACATTTGTTTTTTAATATATAATTAAATTAAATTAATAAAAATAAAAATGTTATCTAAGTAATAGAAAATTGAAAAAAATTTATTATGAATAAAAAATAATTACACGCGAGCTGTCATCATTTTCTGTGATACTATAAACGATTTTTTTTAATAAACAACTTTCATGTGTTTTGATAAATGTATATTACGTGTATAGTCTATTATATAAAATGTTGAAATGCCTTAAATAAAATAAGAATATAACAGTGTATAATCCATAAGCGTACAAAATTTATTTTATGGGAGAAATGTATTACATTTGAACATTTCAATGTGCACAGACTAAATGGTGAAATGACCATTGAGTGCAAGAAGTCGTTGTTGTCTCTACTCTGTAAGATCGATTTAAATTCATTATCATAGTTGATTATTATTTTCAAATATGACACACGCTCCGACGATACGCGATTCTCACGAAATATAACCGTAATATTATAAAAGCTATTTTAGAGCTATTTAGCTATTTATGTAGAATATTATAAACAAGAGAGATATTTTAAGGTATATGCGACTAAAAACCACTATTGTAAAAAAACGACTTATGGCCGAACATAATATATGTATAATATATAGTTTTTAGTTATATATTATAAAAGTTAGGTGCACTTCGGTTATGTTTTAGATTTACTCGACCTTACATTTTATATGCAAATTATTAGTGTTCAGAAGAATGTATAGTTTTATTGATTTTTTGTAAAGTCTGAAAACTACCGAAAAAATAGGAATAAAATATATATAATATAGGATAGATATTATTTAAAATATGATTTTTTAAATTATAAATTTCGACCGATAAAATAAAACGCATTTGCTGCCTTATATAATATAGGTATCTGTAGTTACAATAATTACAAAAACTATTAAATCAGGAAGATGGATACACGAAAAAAAGTAGATACCTATATACAAGTATACAACAGTGCTGTAGGTGAATATACTTACTCTAGAAATGTCGCAGTATAATATTATATTTATATACGAGTACATTTATCGAATAATACATAAAATAAACATATCGTCATAAATAATTACCACGAGTTCTTTTCGTAGGTAATAATTAACTGCGACAGTATAATAATAATAATATCTTAAAAACGAATCAAATAATAATATTTTATTACGTATGATACTAGTACGTGATGCGTAATATATTATATTATATCATGGCATAACCGTATTATAAGTAATTAGTGTCCTTTATCCCTTGTAAATATAGCCAATAATAGTAAAAGTAATAATCACTGTTGGATCTAGGACACTTGACGCCCGGAGCCAGCAAAAATGCTGCTCCCTTTAAATAAGCGACTCCTACAAGATAATAAAAAAATAAAAAATTGAGAGTTCAAAAATTAACTTTTTTGGCCTTTTTTTTTTTGCAGAAAAATCATTTATTTGTCTTGCAGTTGTATTTTCTAAAGATCTATAATATTTTGACTTAGATGTTAGATATACATCAAAATTCTCAACAAAAAATATCTTCTGAATAATTAAAAGTTAAAAGGGGATGACTGGTGAGGTTCCTATTCGAAAAACAGAAGTTTATATTGTCACAGGATTATCCTGAGTGTTATGAAAAATTTTAAGTCTTCAAAAATATGGTCTCCATGTATATTTAAAGTTTTCAAAAATCAGAATTTTGAATATATGCATAATTTAAGCATGCAAATAAGGCGAACATACTTAAAAAATCACCTTGTATATTCTTAAATAATGAATGTGTAATATTACTCCTTTTTTCTTGATGGAAGGAATGTTATAATTCGCATACATATTTTGTTATATATTTTATAATATTCATGGCTTTTTATTTTTCATAAACTTAAGAGTATACTTGTGCCAACGGCACCCGGGGAAAGAATACCTACTTGCCTTCTTCCCATTCCCACATCCAGATCTGGCATTAGACTAATAATTATATAATATGTCATAATATTATTATCGAAATCAAACAATATACGTACTTCCTAGGTAAAGGTATACGCGTTCGTCATGTCGTTCTTCGTAAAATACGTGTTATTCGCGAGGGGGACGACGATTAGTTTTATCAATTTTTTGTCACTATACCTGTATACTGATATAATATTATGTGTATGCGATATGTGCAGTATATATATACTATGTAACTATATATTTAGCCGTTGGATTTATTTCCGATTGTATTCAGTTTTTTCATTTATATATTATATATATATAATTTATATTTATATTTCATTACGTTCTGTGCGAGTGAAAACAATTTAAAAAAAAATGCAAGCGTACTTATAGGTGCATATATTGTGCATATATCTACCTACGTATATGTATATGTAATATCAAAACGACCGAAAGTTTGAAGGCGCTTTGAGCGGAGAGTTGTACGTGCTGACGCGATTGGTGCGTGGACGGAGATGCGCGAGACCGTTGTACGAGGCTACAAAAGTACCGGCTTTTGAGCTGCTCGTGATTTAATAATTATTTAACTCTTTGCGGGATAACACATACGCCTTGCCGGACACTACAGTGAACAAGGTAATGTAATAAAGCATATTATATCGTATTATATTTTTTTAATGGGTAGCTATTTTAGTTTTTTTTGCGTGTATATTATGTGACGTATTATTATAGATACTGATTAATAATAATTATTATTACGCTAGTTGGTGTGTATTATACTACGATAATGTATTTTTGTGCGTCGAAATCCGTTATTATAAAATTATTATGTATCAGTTTTACTTGGTCGTATTTTTAATGCAAAATTATTATTAATATTCGGTTAATAATATTTATAATTAAGACGTGTAATAATTATGTAAGTTACTATGTATGATTCACAGGTAAATTTAATGTTTTTTTTTTCAAAATACTTTTGATCATCACGTGAATCTGTTAAAAATATAGTAGGTTAAACTAGAAAACGGAAATTTTAATTCATTCTTATTTTACACTGATTTTCAAGTACCACAATTATTTAGATTTTAAATATTCTTCTCGAGTTATGAATTTAGAACAACAAAAAAAAAACCATTGATGGACGTCATAATTAAAATTTAGACAGAAATTTAAATTAAATCGATTCATTTGCATTTTTGCTACTACAAAAGTCTGTTACACAAAATAAAATAAAAACGATTATTGGTTTTATAATTTTTAAATAATATGACAAAATATTGTTTTATTCTTATATTAAAATTTAATATTTTGTTTTTCATAAAATTTTATAGCAGCAATTATTTTTTAAACATTTATAGTAATATATAATATGATATATGAATAACTCTCCAAACAAAAAACTATTATTTTTCTAGATTGTTTTTAAGTTTTCAACATGTTTAGGTCTATTATTTTATACAGCCATAAATTATTTATTTTTCATACTATAAAATATAATTTTAATTATTAAAGCATATACTATTTTTTTCTTGTATATACATGTTTGTTCAGGACGGTTTAACATATTCCTATAATATTATTTTAATAACCGAAATAAAGTAACTATGATACATATACACAATATGATTGCAATCTACAATATTAAGTATACTTTATTTATTTTTCACAATTTTAAATTGGTATAAATTATATTATTTTTGGTTTAATAATATAATATTACAATGTAGGCAAGCAATTAAAAATGGTCTAAAGTAGGTACAATTAATTTCTGAAATTTATAAAATGCATTATGCTAGGAAAAATACTTGTTATTAGTTCTGTAAATTATAAAAAAAAAGTATTTCAAACATAATATTATAACATGTACGTGCATTTAAAACCGATTGGGTGATATTAATTTTTTTTTTATGTATAGTATCCGATTTTCAAAAATGTTTCGTTGAATACGGTCGAAATTAAAATATTCCTCATAAAATTATAACATACATCGAAGTTTTTTTTTAATTTGAATGTATTATAAATATTCAAAATACATATCATCTCGGTTATGAATTATTTCCACCGCATATTTATCAGTTATCAGTTTTTTTTAAAATTATTCATAATATTATTTAATTTATAATTGTATTTTAACAAATAATATATTAGTATGTGACTATTATTAGTGTAATTCAAATAATTATCTTTAGGCATTTGAATTATCTTGAATTTCATTTATTTATCTGCAAAAGCGTAAGTCCAAACTCGTTAAAAGTTGTCAATCAAAAAGAAGACTAGACGAGGAATTTAAATCTATTTTCCAAGTATTGTTGATCGACTATGGCACCAAATGAAAATAGAACTTTTTAGCAGGAAATCAGTCCTTTTCGAATTTTGCTATTTGAAATTTGTATTGTGTATAAATATAATTGTATACAACTTACAATTATTATTAGTGACAGCAATGTACATACAAACATATACGTATAACATGTTCAACAAATAAAATACGACTGTGCTTAAAACTAAAAAAAAAAGAAATTATGTTTTGACCCTCGGGATCAATCGACAGTCGTACAACTGCTGCGAGTATTAATTGCATTAATTTTTAATTTTTGTTTCGCCGTATAAAATCTGTTGCGCTCAGACTTGGCGTAACAAAAACGCGAAACTTTGGATAGGCACATATTATTACTGCTGTGTAAAGTTTAAAAGGATATTTTAGCAAATGTTCGAAAAACTACTGGAAAATCGTCGCGGAAATGAGACTGCACGAATGAGCGATTGCCCGCGAGGAGCAATCGGCGTTAAAAATTTGGGGCGTGTGTTTCAAAATAATAATAACACATTTATGTTTATGTAATTTTTGTTTTCGCCGAGTTGCAGCAAGACGCGATATTATCGCGCGTTTTACGAATTTTTACGTTCCGGCGTGCACCGAGTCTCGACGTTTTATTATGTCATATTGCGCAACGTAGTTTTTTATGGTCGGAATTCCATAATATTTATACAAAAACAGTTTTCGACGAATATTATAATTATGTATATTAAATGCAAATAAATTATATACATTAATCTTTCCGGAAACGATGAAACTTTCTCGGCGCGCAAATCTCAACGAACAAAAAAAATAAACACCTAAAACGAGCTGCAGTGAAAACAACACCGTAGTCGATCGAGCCATTTGAGCGATCATAACGACGATGCTCTGCCTTCTCGATGAGTAATATATTATTATTATTATTATTATTATTATTATTAGGTATTATAAAAGCGACCCCGCGTGGCTCGTTGGACCATCGTCACAGACTTCACGGCAGTATAAGAATATGCTATCATCATAAAAATAATAAATTAATAGTGCCGCGCCGTAATTAATTTCTACTACTCTGTTGTATAAGGTCGCGACGACGACGTCTCAAACGGTATAATATTGTACAATATACGTAATAATGTACTCTAAATGAGTTTTTGATGAATTATTGCGACGTAAACAACGATTTTTTATAATAGATATTAATTCGTGTTTTAAATATTATAATTATCAACTGTTTGCCGATGATCTTAAGATCTATGCTTATGTACTATTAGTGAATGACTTTTATAAAATTCAAGAATATCTTTATAGATTTGGTGAGTGGTGTCGATCAAATGGGCTGAAAGTCAACTTCTAAGTGTTTTAAAATATTTTTTTCTCATTCTAAAAATAAGTTGAATAACTTATATCATTTTTTGAGGATCATATTAAAGAAATTACTTGTGTTCGTAATCTTGATGTGATGTTCCAAACAAATTTATTATTTTCCTCTCATATTGAATATATTTGCATGAAAGCTTTGAGATATCGTGGATTTATAACTAGAAATACTAATGATTTTAAAAATTAACTATCTTAAAATGTATATTTTTCTAGTTAGACCAATAATAGAGTACTGTTAAATCATTTGGAATCCCTTTCAAAAAGTTCTAATTGAAGCAATTGAACGAGTTCAAAGGAGATTTTTACGCCTCATTGCTTATAAACGTAATACACATTTTAATACTAATCCACCCATATTATTACCTTAGTCTTTAGTTCAGGCTACTCTTAATTTAGATCCTCTAGTAAATAGGCGTAGTAGGTATAATGATATTTGTTTTTTTTATCTAAATTAGTGAATGGTTTGATAACTTGTCCTGAATTATTACAGTCACATAACTTTCATATTTCGCAATATCAATCACGACACTGTTCTACGTTTGAAATTCTTTTTCATCGTGCATCCTATGGTTATAATAATTCCCATGACCGTATAGTCAGAGAATGTAATAAGTTAATACATTTTGATTTATTTAATATGAGAAATTTATATTCATCAAACCCTTGTTTTTCAGCTATTTAATGTAACTAAAATTTATATCTATAATTATCTAAATTCTTTTTATATTTATGTTTCGTTTATTCTATCTAAATTTAATTTACTAATTATTGTTTGCAAATCATATATTGTATTGTGTATTAATGATTTTATATTGTATTATTGTTATTATAAGAGATATTACCTACTGTACTTGAGCCCACATGGGCGTTTATGCTGATAAATAAATAAAATAATAAATAAATAACTGTAAATACGCACCTAACTGTTGCTAGTTCAATTCACGCACGTGACGTAAGATATATTACATAATTATATTGATATTGATATATATTAGATATGTATTATACTATTGCAAGTTGAATCGCCAAGCACATATGCAACCTTGTTTATTATCCTTATGATTTTGACACATTTGTTCAAATTCTGAATTAAAAAAAAAATTTAATACACTCAAAGACCGTAATTATAATATTGCCTTCGCGAATTTTCGGAATTGTTTTTTGACGTTCTAGGAGTGAATCCCGTGGCACTGTGGTAGAGTAGAGATACAGACTTTTTTAATCGAATATTTTCCTTGCAGATGATTTTTTTTGAATATGTTGAAGTATATATTTTTATAATTTGTACGTGTAGTTTATGTGTTATTAAACTTAATACATAAACTACAAAGATAATATAATATTATAGTTAGTATTTGAAAACACTGACAACTTAACTTAAAAATTTCAAAAAATCATAGTTTGAACCATCTAATTCGTACAAAAACACCTATAAAATGTAAAAAAAACGAGCATGCTTATTAAATCACCGCGTGCAATTTCACTTGCTATATATACGCATTATGCGTTCTTTTTATTTTTCGTATATAATAATAATATTGCGGTACTTCGAATAGAACACATAAATCTTTTCAGTTGTAACTATGGTTTATGGTTATGGTTAACATGTATGGTGTGCGATGCGGAACTAGGATATTAAATAAATTATTATCAAACGATATAGTCGCACACACGAAACAGCATATAGTGGTATTTTTCGAACTACGTTCGCTGAGTGTATACGATAATATATCTATATAAAACAAAGTGTGTATATATATATATATATATATAGTGCTGGTGTTAAATATGTAAACGGGCGATTACTTACTTACTTAAAGTTAAATGGAAAAACTTGTTACGCGTTTATTCTGCAGTCCACGTACAACCATGCATTGTTTGTTTACCTGCCTTTCGATCGCGATAAAATTCAATTTGACGCGTAATTCATTATAATAATATATTATTATAATTTATTTTACAGTAGCACCTAACGAGGCATCAACAACTCTACAGACAAGAGTAACATTTTTAAAAATGGATTAATTCTACTTTCGAAAGTTGTAGAGTTATAAATATTGTAGGTGGTCGTTGATCAGTTGCCTTCAATGGTTGTTTTGGGCACTTAAAAAAGCACTTAAAAAGTGTACCATTAGTTACACTCAAACAAATGTATCAGATGACCACAACCAAATGTACCGATAGCGCCCTCATCGTAAGACAGGACCTATTACAAAAAGGGGAATAAATGTACCAGCATTGTTAACATATTTTTATTAAAATTTTTTTGATAAAATATACAATGTATGCCGCTTATTATTATAATATTATCATTGAAAAATGAAAATATTGTATTAATTATTCTTTTATTAAATTAATAATTTTTTTTCAAATGTTTATTGTATGATACTAACAACTATAGTCGTATCCACGATGTCGTTCTGTCAAATATTTACCTCCTTTATTTGATGCCAGGTGTAGTTGTGTATATAATATATCAAGGGAAATTACGGCTCATTTTTTTCCATGTAGTTTGGAAGAATTAGTATAAAAAACTTGGGTATAAAAACTGTAGGTGGGTATATACCCTTTTAGATACCTGCTTAATATAAATTCCTCATTATCATTATGTTAGTATTTATTACGTTTAATTTGATTGATATGATTTAAATATTAAATTTAAATATAATCCATTGATTATGAATAAGAGTTTAAAAAGGATCTATAATTATATTAATATATATAAGGATAATATATAATTTTGACCATAATATTACATTCTGATTTTGTAGTCATTACATGTACCTACCCTTTTTTAATTTTAACAATTTGACCGAAATCGCGATCAGCATTACATTTAATTCTAACTAGCAATATTTTTTTACAACAATATATCATCGTTGTCAATTATAGCGTATTTTTTAGAAACCCAAACCCTGTATTATTGTCTTAGACCAATCTAAATATAATACGATACATTATTTTATGAAATATCTATTGAGTATTTTTAACGAGATTTAGTG
Organism: Pentalonia nigronervosa; assembly: GCA_014851325.1. Lineage (NCBI taxonomy): Eukaryota > Metazoa > Arthropoda > Insecta > Hemiptera > Aphididae > Pentalonia > Pentalonia nigronervosa. The sequence continues at coordinate 40,506 of JACXSJ010000276.1, forward strand.
TCTTTAAAATATCGTAAATTTTTTTGTTCGTTATACATCAAAATGAAATAAAATCAATTGATTTAAAATTAACTTTATTGCTTCAGTATATATTAGTAGAACACATTTAAGCTACTAATATGAATGTTATTACATATTTACATGAAAAGAAAGTATAAGAATTATGTAAAAGTGCAGTTTATATACTACTGATTGTTTGGATAAGAATTAAAATGTGAGACAATTTTTAACGGTCAAGTATTGAAATTAAAAACTTAAATTCCATAAGTAATAATGTGAAAAGTTTCCATGGTTAGTCTTAAAAATAGACCACATTATTCATATATTATTATATCAAATAGAACATTTGCTCAGTTTGAACAATTACATGTTAGTTTTTTTTTTTTTTTAAAAAAAAGAATTTTCACGCAGAAGTTAATAAAATATAAAAGTTAAAATGGTGCATATGATGTCTATTATAAAAATATTTGTGTAAGATTTCACAGCTAATATAATATGTTAATTTAAATTTAACAACATTTATGTTGGCATTAGGTATATACAATAACAACATTTTAAAGTTGAAAATTATTAATTTTTTTATTATTTCTATGAGAATTAATTTTTCCTCTCTGTCTGACTTTTTTTCAAATTAAAATGAAACGTAAAAATTAAAAAAGGTTAGCAAGTGAGTACCACTTTGTTGTACAGTAGGTGTCGAGTGGGTCACATTTACAGATGTGTTAAATTTGTATACAATGATATAAATCATTGTATACGAAAAATGATTCTGAGTGAATACGGTTTATCAGCCTACATAACTAAGTCTATTCTATAATATTATTGCTATTAAAATATATCATTTTACTATTAATAATACAGTAGGTTGAATTCATTTTTGCAAAAAAATTGCATTTGAATATGTCATTGAGTATTTAAAAAATCATAATATACTTTAAAAGTTTCAAAAACCCACAAAAATGATTTTAAATTACAACAAAATAACTAACATTTCCATTCTTTATTTAAATATCTAATTTCATTCAAATCTGAACTTAAAATGTCAATAAAAAATTATTTTTTAATTTATTATTTTAAATTTTTGGTTACATTATAAAATACTTACAAAAAACATTGTTTTAAATATTCAATTTTTAGTGATAAAAACCGAACATTTTATACATTTTTAACTACTAAATAATTTGCAAACATTCGAAATTTTAATGAATTTGGTTAAAATTTTAACTTTAAATGCTTATAAAAAAAATTGTGCTTATATATTTTTATTATTTTTGATCTGCTATTTTTACAATTTATGAAAAATCTTATATTAAACTTTCAAGAAATTTGACAAAATGGAATTTTTTTTTATCAATAATTAAAGAAAAAAAATTAAAAAACCGAAAATTTCATAGACCTAAAAATGGTAGTTTAAAAATTGTCAAAATATTTTTAAATTTTTATTTATATAGAAAATGATAATCTTAACATCTTGTAAAAATTTTAAATGTCTACAATTATTACTTTTTGAATTACATTATAATAAGAAAATCGTTTCCGGAAAAAACTGATAAATATCTAATGTCTAATTTCAAACGTTATTAAAAAATTAGTTTGACTTTCCGGTAAATTTTTTTTTTCGAAAGGTGGAAAAACGTATAGAGATCATTGTATTGAATTTTTTAATTTTAGATTTGAATAGAACATTTTTAAGAATTTCCTAATAAAAGAAAAAACTGAAAAATTTCGTGATTTTTATATATTTTCTTGAAATTTCAACTTTAGACACTTACAAAGAACTATTAGAGACTTAAGTTCAAAATTTTTTTTTAATTTTCACTTACAACAAGTTATGAAGAACCTTATATTACATTTTCAAATTTTTTAACGGTTTGAAAAATTTTTATCGGCAATAATAAAAAAATAAAAAAAGTCTAAAAATTGATTATGCATACGAATGGCTTAAAAAAAATCAACATTTTTTGAAGCATTTATAGTTTATAAAAAATGCTTATTTAAATATTCAGTGAAATTTTTATGTATCTACGGTAATTATTTCTTTTGTTGTTTCAAAAATAAAAATCAATTTTATCAAAAATTTGCTTTGCGAAAAAATTCCTGTTTTTCCTTAATTTTTTTTTGTTTTTTTCCGACCTGTTTTAAAATTATTTAGAATTTTTTACTTTTGACTCCTAAAGTACCATATAGATTCATTTTCCTACCAGAGGAGATGCTGATGAAGAAAATTGAAACATTTGTACTGCCCTAAAACACGATAACAGATAAAAAATAAAAAAAAATACAGAACATTGTAAAATCAATACATTTTTTGTTCCGTTCAGAATCTAAAATTAGTTTGTTAATATTTCCCCGAATATAATAATGAGTATCATATTACTAATTTTTTATAGTATATAATTTATTTTCTTATAATGTTTTGTTGTTGAATTTGTTTTAAGTTGGAAATATATTTATTATTCATTTTGAAATTTACTTATTTTTAGTTTTGAAATATTTTCGACTTTTTTATTATTGAAAAAAATTACAATTATATTATGGAATTAATATCATATTATGTTCATGAAAATAGTGAAACGTAAGATATGTAGAATTATTATTTTTGCGGAAATGGAATACTTAAAATATTTAAAACTTATTTATCGTCATTGTTGTGTGAATGGTATTTAGTTTTTTCCTTAGAGGAAAACAATAACCATGTTGTGTAATGTTCGGATTTCATTGACATAGAGTTTCATTTCAGACGCCTATAATGTTGATTTTTTTTTTTTTTTGAAAAAAAACTAGTACACTATAATGGATAATATGATAACAGAAGCAATGGGAATTAATTTGGCGTATTATCTAGTTTTCGAAAATGAAAACGTGCAATTGCGGAGATCCCCGAGGAAGTGTGTGAGGCATATTGAGACGCGCCAGGCGTAAAATAAAAAAAACTAGTGCTAATTCTTTTTGTCGTCGAATTGGGACTTCACCCGCGTTCTCCGCACTTACTATTGAAATAGTCGTGGTGTACAAAAGAGGTCGATGGGGAGGGGGTAGAGACCCTACGGAATCATATCATTTATCAAGTTTTGAAAAAATAAACGGTGGCGTGGGAGGTGGGAGGGAATTGAGAAATATGGCAAAACTGTGTACATACAATAATAATAGCAGTGCCGAAGAAAGACATTTTTTATTTTTTTTTTTAGAAATTAAGCTTCCGAATATTATTCTGTTCCTTAGGCTAGTGGTTCTCAACTTTTTTTTTGTTCGCGACACCTTTGAGTGTTTTATAAAAATCCCAGGGCGTCCTTCACACTATGCCTATAATTATATGTATATGCTTATATATTTCCAATAATTAAGCGCAGGGGTTGGCAGCCTTTTTGATGTCAAGGACCAAAAGATAAATAAAAAATGTTCACTGCCCACAATTTGATTATACCTTATTTTATATTAATCAAAAATGTATAGTAATATCAAATTTAGCTTATTTAAGTTCATATAAATGTTAGATATATTAATTTAACAAGGTATATTTACAAACAACGTTTTATTCCACTGTTTCCAGTCCATACCACATTAGTTCTTGGTTTTCATACATGATGTCTATTTTTATACTGATAATAAATTTTACTCGCAAGCCACATAAAATTACTATAAGGGCCACGTGCGGCCCTCGAACCTCGAGTCACTACTAATCATTGATTTAGCGGCATACCGAAATCCTCGGTTCGCGGCACATCAATTGAGAACCACTGGCCTAGGCGCCATACTGCGTAGATACCTATCTATAATCATATGCGATATGATCGTTCTCAAAAATGTCCGTGATATTTGTCGTATAATTATATGAGATATGGTCAATGACATAATTTCGTATCGAATACTATCGACTTGATTATCACAGAAAAAAAACAATGCAAATATTTCATAATTTTATATTTTTATTAACACTAGCATAATCAATTGGTCAAAATTCTATCAAAAAACTACTTTGTGTAGGTGTACACATGGTGTGATACAGGCAATTGTGTCGATCTTCTCCTTTAATTCGTATAAAGGTTTTATAATATGGGAAAATCTAGTATTTCGTATTTTAGTTTTTGACATTGCGTTTTGAAGTACATTTGAATAACAAACTATTATTAACTTTTATTATATATCTAAATTGTTTCCTATATTATTGGCATGGTTAAAAATGAGTTTTTGTATATATTATATAATTATGTTAATCTATACATATTATGTAATAATAAAAATAAATAAATAAATGAAATATAATATTTTTTTAAAAGCATTTTTAAACTTGTTAAATTATTACTATCTATTATTTTAAATTATTTTTTGTAGTAATTATAAGAAATTGAATTCAAAAACTAATCTGGTAATTAATTTTTGATGATATATTTACTATTTTTCGAACATATCTCGGTGCATCGAGTGCAGTTCAACCATTTCATTTTTTTAACCCAAGGGCAATTCGACCATTCAATTTAGGTAAAAAGTACAATTCGACTATACCCACAAAAAAGTGTATGCGTATAATTATTATATGGATTTATAATGAAACTAAATGCCTAAATCTATCAATTATATTACAATGTCCAGTCTCCGTAAAGTTATCTGTACTCGCATCAATAGTGGCCTTAAATTCAATTTTTTCTAAAATCAAAGGATTTTGATACATCGAATGATATGAATAATATTCTAGAACGACATCTGTATTGAATATTTGCTATAATACAATAGTAATTTAATAATATCTATAAAATATAATATTAATATATTAAAAAATTTTTAAGGACCATTATCTTTACTATATGTCATCTATTTTAATAATTCAGAAAATATTTCAAATTTTGATTGAGATACATAAATTGAATAAAAAAATCTTCAGCTTAACAATTTAGTATTTACTGTAAAAAAAGTTGGTTCACATTTGAAAATAATAAGTTTGTAAAGCCACAGAACTCTTCTTAGAATGGTATAATACATCTAAATAAATTAAAATATGGTCCTTAAGTATTTAAGTATACTTAAAAGTTCTCAAAATCATATTTTAAATAAATTTATTATTAAAAATTATTGATTTTAGTTTTAAGTTTTAAAGTAACTTTGAAATGTACTAATAAGGTTTTTACCTAATCGAATATTATTAATGGACATTTTTCGAATGAATTCGTATGACGTAAAATCGAGATTACGAGTGACGACGAAAAATGAAATAAGAATAATTCTTATCATTATTATCACCCCCCCCCCAAAAAAAAAAAAAAATTTATTAAAATTAGAACAATGAATATTGTTTATTGACTATTGTGCTACTGTGTCAAGAATAATTTTATATTTTTGTTACAGCAGTAATAGATAACAAGAATAAAGAGTTTTTATATTTTGAATACAAAAACGATGAGTGTTCTGTATTTATATTTAAAAAAATGTTGAACTTCCCGAAATTTTAGTCACGGCTTTGGTGGCCCCTAATGAGGTATACAAATACCCATGAATTCTGCAGTATAGCCGCGGTACTCTGAAAGTATTATGAAATTACAAGTTTTTTAAAGCATCTTTTTGTGGTTGGTTTTTATTATTTGCATTTTTGAGTATAATACAGATAATATCCTACTAGGAAAATCTCGATTTCCAGTGGGTCTCTATCCGCCCATGTTTATCGTAACAAATTCCATATGTTGTATCGCACTAGTTACCTCGATTTCACGAACTAGAAATATCCAGAAAGTCGGGTTTATAATAGAAGGCGTATCCCGCATGCCCCTTGCTAATATGAAAAGTACCCCTAAATATGAGTAATACTCCATAATATACTGGATAAGCGGAAAAAATATAAGTTATGGAATTTTTGTCCCACGTATCTCCATAATATTATATTACACATGTCGCATTCGTCGATGTATGATGATAATATTGTAATGAATTTTTACATTGGTACACCACAATATTATAATAATATTATCATGATGATGTATTACCTACGCTATTCATCCGGAAATCAATTTGAAATTTCCGACGATAATATTGTGGGAATATAATATTATACAGGCACGTCGGATTTGACTCGCCCTGCAACATTTTTATTGTTGTCGTCGTGTATTATTATTATAAAAATGCGTTCTTCCGCCGTACACACCCCCTCCCCCTCCACACATAGTAAATTATTATTAATAATACTATTATATATGTTATCGAATATTTTAACAGTATCAAACTATTGCCCGCGCGGGTACCTCTTTCGTGAACTATATTTGTCATAATATTGTAATCATATATAATAATATATTATATTATTGTGTGCGATTTTCCCATAGATATTTCGTTTGAAAGCATCTCTTCATATTATTATATCATATCCGACGCAGCAGTATAAAAATATGTATATATTATTATGATGATTTAGGACGACGTACGTATATCACTCTGTATTATAGAATACTGCTGATGCCATCCATCCTTCCCGTGCGTAGGACTGTCCGAAACGCCATCACCGTCGTGGTCTTCGCATCGAACTTAATCAATTCTTCGGCTGTAGTGCTCTATATATTGTTATATTATTCAACCAGCCGAGATGATACGTATAATATATATTATTATTCCGTTACATGTCGCTGCACTGCATATATATATATATAGTGTGTCGTTGGTCATTTACGGAAATGAGATGATTACCATCAGTAACACGGGTCTAATTAAATTAACAACTTCATTTTATTATACAAAGATAGGAGTAGTAAATGTATTGCCAGGGATATTGCGGTGCGCGGCGGAGACCTTTTCGTTCAGCAGGGATCACAGCTATATGGTATATTATATTATTATTGTGTAGGTGCCTCGTCTACTAGTCGACGAATTGTTTTTATACGTGCAATGGCTCATATTATAATATGTAGGACGATACACCAAGAGTAAAATATTTACTTAGGATCAAAAATACGACAAAAAAAAAAAAAACCACGCATTTTTTAATCAGTACAGATAGATATACTATATATTATATTATATTATCGAAGTACAAAACATTTTAGCTCGTAGGTAAAATTTTTAGCGCAGTAATGGTTCTCAACCAGTATGCTGCGTGATTAAGTGTGTTGCCAAAAAAAATTGTTTATTTTTACTGTATATGTTTTCGAAAAATTAATATGTTATACTATGTATATGACATTATTATGACGTTATGACGGTTTAGTTTTTAATTATGTAAATTTATAATTTTTTTTTTTTTAATAAAATGGTAACAATATGTAAACATAACAATGTATATAGGCTTATATAATATTGTTATTTTTTCAAAAATCCATTAACTGTTTTAAGTGTATCGCCATTCTTATGGACTTAAATTAGGGAGCCATAGAACAAAAAGGGTTGAGAACCACTGGTTTAGTGGTGCTCATATATGTACGATATGTGAGTTAATTTTAAATGAAGTATTATACTACACCGATTTTAAGAACAAACTTTTTAAAATACTTATAATTTTGACAGCCTAATTAAAAATTTCAGAACCATTCGTTTGAATAATATTTTTTAATATAAAATGAATAATAATTCTTGTACAACTATAATATTTTTATAGTTTATTTAGTCTATGGAATCTGGTGCAAATGATAGTTTAATGTATAAGAAATTAAAAAGGTATAAATCTAAAGGCACCCAGTAAGAAGAATTTATAAAAAAATTTTGTATCAGTTTCTGAAGATGTAAAACTCAAAAACAGTTTGTGATATTAATATAATAGTGGTATGAAAAAAAATTTAATCCCGAGATTTTATGATGTTCAGTCTTTGAAAAATGCATTTTTTGCATATTATTTCAATTTTTTTTTTAATTTGAGAGAAAATTTGAAGACGTTTATTATTGCTATTACTTAATTAATTATTTTTTTAACTCCTACAACAGAATTAACTACGAAGATTATTAGATTAACACAAAATAAATAGTATAAAATAAAATGTTACATTTGGATTTTATACTGCAGTTCATAATGTCAATAACGAAAATATATCAATTTAATTTTACATATCGATTTTAAAAATAATGAGACATTTTTTTTTAATTTACCTACAACATTAAACTTAGAGCTTCGTAGAAATTGTAATTATATTGTTTTAATCTCTATTTGACGGGAATGTTACGAAATAAATAAACACATAATATTATTATAATATCTGTGCACTTACTAAATATTGCTATAATATTATACTCTCATTAATCTTAATGTATTATGTAGTTTTATAATATTTATATTTTATAAATCATAGTCAAAGATTGATGGATTGTGAAACTTTCAGCACATTATTTTATCTGGTTGTAGGTTTTCCATTTTATCAGTCATATTATTTTAATTATTGAATTATTACAAAAATATTCTTATTTCATTAAATAGGTACGTTGATGCATTTATACGAATAAAATTGATTTTTATAAAAATAATATTTTCAATAATTAAGAATGATTTTTAAAAATTATGTATTACATTTTATCGAGTTTCATATATTTTTCGAAATTTTAATGAGACTTTTGTCGTGTCATCCATTGATGAAGTGTGTGTATACACTTTAAATTTTAATTAATATATATTGAATCATAATATTATAATGATGTCTTTGAGTCACTTTGTGTATGTGTATAGTGAACAAATATTCATTGAACTTTGTTTCATAAAAATGTATCTTGTCTATAGAAGTGTGTATTTCAAATAACCGATACGTATGATACGTACATGAGACGTATTATAATATTGTAATATTCAATAAGCTTGTAAATTATGATATGTGTAGACGTACAGTGACGCCATCGTCGTAACCAATGTGTTTATATAATATGAAAAATAATGTCACTAAGTCTTTGAATTGTTAATTATTATATTTTATAATTTGCAGAGAAATCTGTCGGCTTGCCAGAGATATATTACAGTGTAATTCTAAGATCAAATAATAATATTATCGAAAGGTAGTTTAGTTATAGATACATTTTGAATGCCGTCTAATACATTTTTATGAATGTAAATAATGTGTTAACCGTTTGACTAAAAGTGTGATCAGTTTTTACACTTTTGTGCTTTTAACAAAAAAACACAGGATAGATATATGGAAAAAGATAACGGTGCGGTAACGTCATGTGTATAGTATTATCATTAGGTAGAAAAATTAATTTATTATTCACAACTAAAAAAGATGACAATAATTTTTCTAGGGGGGGGTGATATGTAAACACCCTCTTGCACCCCCTAATGGGCGCCCTTGGAGTCAGTTATGTAGTCATTATATACCTATCTGTGATGGGGAGCTTATAATAATATGACGTATAGTGCGAGCATTTCAATTGCATGACGTTCAAATACGAATAAAAATCCATGGTTTGCAGTACGAACTCCGTCCACGGCATTAGCGGATTGTTTCCAGACTTTTGTTCCAAAGGCCATTTCCCACACACGCGCCCGCACTTATAGCGCGTTTCTCAACGATCGCAGACGACAACGACGCCATAAAATCCGCGTCTATTCGCGTAACGACGGCGGCGGTGGCGTCGCAGTAAATTCGTAATAATAATTATTTAACATAACGATCAGACATAATATAAATATACAAACACAATACGACTTATACGATTGTATAGTAACGATGTACGCGTTACCATATGGAGCCAAAAATCGTCTTATTAATTCGATCACCTGACTTATAATGTACCGCACGCGTGTCCGAGTGAGTCCATTGTCGTCGGTGGTGTCGTTAAGGCCCCCGGTGCCGGTTATTTATTGAGGAGCAAATTATTGGCAACCTTATTCACATATTGTTTTGGCGTCTCACGATTTTGTGAATATGTTGGAATGTAAACGGTTATTAGTGTGAAAGAATCCCTCTATTATTCGTAAAAAGAACGACGCGAACGCACTCGCAGGTACATATCATAGAACTAACAAATAATGAATTATTAGTTGTCCATTTTGACAAACGTAAATGACTTCACGGGATAACTCATTGCCAGTTGAATATTTTTAGATAATTTTTTTTTAATTGATAAACAACAATATTCTGTAGCCCGCGTTGAACACGGATTTTTTATTTTATTTTAAATAATGATATAAAATACTTTGGAAATAAAGCTTAAAATTGTCTTTTTTTATAGACTTATTTAAAATTTTGAAATTAAAATAATTTAAACTGAGATCGATGCGGGCTGTAGAATATTTCCCTCTATCAGTTAAAAAAAAAAATCAAATTTTATTGATTCTATGAGTCGGGATCATTATTCCTGTAGAGTGTGTTTTTGACGATATAATAGTATGGCACCGGGTGCCTTAATGGTTACACCACGGTAATTTTGAAGGCTCTACATGCTAATTTAATTTTTCAAATACTGGCGACAGTATAAGTAACGCATTTTTGTGACGACAACTACTGACGTTTACACGGAATCACTATAGCCTCAGATTTTAAAGTAGAGTGCGAATTATAGATGTTTACACATCAATAAAAATAGAATCACATTGCAATTTGTGAACTGAATAGAAATGCGTATTACACTTAAGATAACAAACAATACTATACGGCATAATAATATGTCGTATGGAATATTTTTTTTGAAATTAAAATACAATAAAATATTGCTTGACAACTCCTGATACCCCGACGACGTGGGTAGTGTAGCGTTTTACACAAAATACGTTGAAAATCAGTCGAACGCGCGTAAGTCGTCGACACCGATCTGCGGTTTAATATATCGAAATATTTGAAGCATGCGTCGAAAACAGCCACAAAGGATGACTTGTCCTTTTCTCGTCCTACAACCATCCACGACACTACACCGGAGAATAATAATTATTAGCAATATGTACCGGCCGCCGAATGTGATGATGAATGTTTCAAAGTCGACGATGGTTAGGGTGGGGGGATGGGAAGGCAAGGGGATTATAGGCGCAATAATACGAGCAACCCGCTCCGACCTATAAATTGATTATTTCGTTCACCATAATAATATGTATCATTATTAATTATTATACGCTGCGAGAACACACAATTTAGTTCGGCTAACTACGTATGGTATTCGTTTTTGAAGTAGCATCGATACAAACAGACGGTGACACAATTTAGCCACGTATTATATCAACAGCTGGTTCGTGTAATTTAACGACAAGTCGAACCAGAATTATAGTGGTGAACAATTTTTTTTTTTTTAATATATTTCACGCGTGGCTCGCGTGCGATTACGCAATTATTTCGGTATTAATCATGCAATATAGTTAAGAACGTTACCCTTTTAAACGAGGTATGCATTTTTTTCCCAAACATTCAAACATAGAATAATGCAATACAATGAACTTCTTAAACTAGAAAGAAATAGTTTTAGGAGGTAGCCGTCGGAGATTTTACACGTGTTGCGCCTACAAGAAAACTGTTTATTTAAAATGTCATCTTTGATAAACGTAAAAAAATCGAGTAATTGCGGCGAGGTACATGGGTAATCCCTTGTCGTTGTCCCCTATATACAGGAAAATATTCATAAGTGTGCTCACTCCAATCGTTTGTTTATCGCCCTATATATAGATACACTATGGGTACTCGTATAATATTTTAATCGTCCCACTCGGATTCTCCAATAGAGACATATACCAGCGTTAACCCCGAAATAGTAAAAAATAAAGTCAGTCATCTCACGACCCCCCTCCATTCACTGTTATAATAAAAACTAATTTAAGCTATTATCTGTTTTACCAGTTACAAAATATATTTTATCATTAACCATTAATGAACCAAATAACATAAGAGAACATTTCGAATGTGCATTTATTAATCAGTTTAAAATCCAAAAATAATTTATTTTTATGTGTTTCCAATGTCGAACCACCGCTAATCAAACATATGAATAATAATAATAAATAATAATAATAATAATAATAACATATAATAAAACAATCACAAATGCCACATTAATTCAAACTTTTTACTTTATTCTTCATAGTTAATTCTATAAACTAACTTTTTCATTTTTCTAATTATGATGGTTATGTATTCATTTTTTATTTTTAATATAAATAAAAGGTCATTTTTTTACATCAGCGTTTAATTATTTCGGACTGATAGGACCCCGGGGTTGAGAAATGCTGCCTCGATCTATCTATATACGTACAGCAAACGCATAGTTAGGTGTAAGTACTCAGGTAGATACTCTAAGTAATTAAAGTCCGCGAGCTGGCACCTGACGAATCGCTCGTTGATTTGAAAAACCGGCAAACAAATGCCGCATTAGACCGAACGTCATTCCCGCGGGTAACGATGATTACCGAAGTAGAACGACCTGCACGTGGATGATCGCGTGTTATATAGCTTCAGAATCAACCGTTGGATTAAACATAATAACCGGCCACGCACGACGCTGTGGTTTATACCGGGGAATGACTTTGATGTTCAACTCGGTGGCGAAAACGATAGGTAATTGCATTATCACGATAGATCCTTAGGATACCAAACAGTGGAGTTTTTTTAGATTTTTCAGACCGTCATATAAATAAGTATTTGATCTTCCTAATTGTGATTTTTTTTTGCCTCCAATTTAAGCCGTAGCTCCTCTTTCTATTGGTTCAAATTTAAATATTTTACATTAATACATCGATTTTGATATTTTAAAAACTATTATATCTATATCCTGTACACAATTTAAGACACGATTTTTCAGTTTATATTACACGCCGATGGTGTAAAGATGTCCTTAGAACCATTTGTGGACGGAGTGGCAAAAACTAACAAATATTATTTGAATATTAAAGTTTTAAACCGCTTTTTATAAAATATATATTAATTATATACATTTGTAAATATGTTTTAAGAAGATGTCATTCTAACCACAAGACTTATCTCAGTCTTACCAAAGCACAAAACATTGTAATCGTTTTACTGTTGTTTTTAATATTAAAGTGAATTTACTTATAAAATTTAAAAATAAACAATTATTAATTTAGCAAGAATTTTTAAAGTTTAAAAAAAATCGTACCTCTTTTAAAATTAAAATATCAAAATATTTACATGTATCCTTAAACAATATTCTTAGTTTAACATTTTAAAAGATGTTAAATTCTTGTGAATTTAAAAACATCAGAGTAAAATGGATTGTTTTGAACGTAAAATTTGCATTACAGAAAAATAAACTATCCTTCTCTCATCTGAAGACACTCCCTGCACTGGTGATTCATTCAATGACGCAACGATTATGGACCAAAAAATATGTCCATATCAAAAAAATGATTTAAAATGTAAATAGGTACACGACCATTAAATGTAAAAAAAAATCCCTAGAATGTTCGTAAGCCGCGGTTACTGACGTACAGTGAGCCAGCGATATCGTCAACCCTCCATTAACGCCGAACGATCGTAATTGGATTTCTTGCCCCGCACGACCAAATTTGTGCCATTAATTGTGGAAATTTATTTTTAAGGCATCCAGTGCTAATGCCATTTTGTCTTAAAAAACACACTCTACGGAAATAATGATCCTGACTCATAAAATCAATTAAATTTGATTTTTTTTTTAACTGATAGAGGGAAATATTCTACAGCCCGCATCGATCTCAGTTTAAATTATTTTAATTTCAAACTTTTAAATAAGTCTATAAAAAAAGACAATTTTAAGCTTTATTTCTAAAGTATTTTATATCATTATTTAAAATAAAATAAAAAATCCGTGTTCAATGCAGGCTACAGAATATTGTTGTTTATCAATTAAAAAAAAATTATCTAAAAATATTCAACTGGCAATGAGTTATCCCGTGAAGTCATTTACGTTTGTCAAAATAGACAACTAATAATTCATTATTTGTTAGTTCTATGATATGTACCTGCGAGTGCGTTCGCGTCGTTCTTTTTACGAATAATAGAAGGATTCTTTCACACTAATAACCGTTTACATTCGAACATATTCACAAAATCGTGAGACGCCAAAACAATATGTGAATAAGGTTGCCAATAATTTGCTCCTCAATAAATAACCGGTACCAGGGGACTTAAAGTAGTTCCGTGTACAGTGAAACATATTTTTCAAACATATATGGTAATACTATTTATCTATAATAAACGCCATCATCTAGCGTTAGTCTGTTTAGTTCCAATAACCACAACCGTGGTTGAGTTTATTGACTAGGTATTTAATCTGCAGTGTATCTATCACGGATTTAAGTCGACTTCGCACTGTACCATGAACTGTAATTTCTACTCAAATAATAACCTATCAATACGATGTATAAGACATAGTAAGTTGAATAAAAAAATATTTTTCACTGTGCAAAAACATGGAATAAATTATTCAAATAATGTTTTTTTAGTTTTTGTATCTGTATAATTATGTCGCACTTACATTTTGTAGTCGAACTTCTTATTTCTAAAGTGGATATCCTTTTCATGAACTTCGATTATAATATGTAAGACGTTTCTAGGTTAGTAAAGTAGTAAGTTAGGTTCTTATGCAATGGACACAAATAATAATTCCACTCATTTTATGAAATTAAAGTCGTTATTTTCCACTTAGTGTGTTTTTTTATTTTAATTAATATCAGCCACGTGGGTGATTGAATAGTCATCGGAAAATATTAAATAGCATTTTGTACCTTAAATAAGTATAATTTTTTTTTCATTTATCAGTTATAAAAAAAAAGTTTTGAAAATCCTGAATTTCACTCGAATTGAATTTTATCCTGCGTGTGTGCTTTAATCAATTTTTCGCGATGGCCATTTCATGAAAAGTTATTCTTTGGTTAGGTGCATTTTAAAATTACTTATGCATAAATATTTTTGGTTTCTAAATATTATATTATGATTGTTTCTAATTTATTAATGATGTATTTTAAAACGACTGGATGACTGTTCACCCTTTTACAGGAACGTTAATAATAATTAATTGTACTCTCAAAGTTTCAAATGAATTTGAAATCATTTAAATAATTTAATAGCATAAAGAGTTTATATTAAACTCCGCTCATTGTACTTATTTTGAATCAAACTGGCTATTTGTATGTTGAATGTTAACAAAAAACAATAGAGTATAATTATTTATCACATAATAATGTTTTGTTACTTATGTACATATTGTATATTAATGTTTGTTAGATATTTCAAATTAAAATATTACTACATAACAAATATTTTATTTTTAAAAAATATGCTATCTTCAAGAATAAAAAGGTCTGCAAGTGGGTACCGTTCTGCTGTATAGTAGGTATTGAGTGGGTCTCTTTCACAGATGTGTTAAATTCGTATTCAATGATATAAATCATTGTATATGAAAAACGATTCTGAACGAAGACGGTTTGTCAGCCTACATAACTAAAGGTATTTAAAGATACTATTGCTATTAAAATAATTAATTTTACTATTGTTATACAGTAGATTGAATTCATTTTTGCAGAAAATATTGCATTGGAAAATTTAATTGAGTATATAAAATATAATAATATACTTTAAAAGTTTCAAGAACCCACAAAAAATTGTTTTAAATTACAACAAAACAACTAATATTGTCATTCTTAATTTGTCACATTTTATAAATTTTTAACTACAAAACAATTTGCAAATGTCCAATGATGAATTTTGGTCAAAATTTAAAGTATAAATGCTTAAAAAAAAATTGTGCCTATGTGTTTTTATTATTTTTGATATGCTATTTAAAAAACTTATAAAATTGAACTTGAATTGATTTTCAAAACATTTGACCCAATGACATTTTTTTATTGATATTTAAAGAAAAAAAAATTAAAAAACCAATAATATCTTAGGCCTGCAATTAGTTCTAAAATTGTTAAAATATTTTAAAATCTTTTTTGGTGTATAGAAAATGATAATTTAAAATTTCTTGAAATTTTTAAATGACTACGATCCTTTTTGAATTACATTAAAATAATGAAATCGTTCCGGAGAAAAGTGTAAATAAAAGTGTAATTCTAGTTTAAAATGCTCATGAAAAATTAGTTTTATCTTCCAAAAAAATTTTCCTTTTTTAAAAAGGTAGAAAAACTTATAGAAATTCTTTTGTTGAACTTTCAAATCTTCGATTTCAAGAGAAAATTTTTTATGAATTTCCTAATTAAAAAAAAAAAACTGCAAAATTTCGTGATTTTTACGTATTTTCTCAAAATTTCAACTTTAGATGCTTTTAAAAAACTATTTGATATTTACGCTTAACTTTTATTTAATTTTTACTTACAACAATTTATGAAGAACATTATTTTACATTTTCAAGTTTTTTGACTCACTGAAAAAATTTTTATTGGCAATAATAAAAAAAAAACACGAAATTTTATTATACTTATTAATAGCTCGAAAAAAGTCAAAATATTTTGAAAATGTTATATTATATAGAAAATTCTTATTTAAATATTTTATGAAAATTTAATGTATTTACGGTCATTATTTGTTTTGTTATATCAAAAATCAAAAAATTGCTTTGCGAAAAAATTCCAGTTTTCCTTAATTTTTTTTTATTTTTTTCCAGCACGTTTAAAAACTATTGAGAATTTTTTACTTTTGACCTCCCAAAGTACTAATTAAATTCATTTTCCTACCAGAAAAGACGCTGAAGAAGAAAATCGGAGCACTTTTACTTTACTAAAATGTGACAACAGATACACAAAAAAAAAAAAATAAATAAATAAATAAAATACATATAACATTGTAAATTCAATATATTTATCGCTCCGCTCAGAATCTAAAAAAAATGCACATCATTGTAAAATCAATATATTCCTCGTTCTGCTCAGAATCTAAAATGTTACAATTTCATTATAATTTAAATTTTTTTTGTCGTTTATATATACGTATATAAAAAAAATCGTGTCTATTATGTATATTATGCTATCGAAGCATACGTTTTAAATGTTTTACTATAGGTACCTATAACAAATATTGAACAATTACTTTAACAATTATTTTATGAAATTATTATCTTCTGGTAATTCACTTAAATATTATGCATGATCACACTACTTTTTTCCTTTAATATGCAATATTTAATGAATTTATTTTTATTTATAATGTATTAGTATTTCTTAGTTGGTAAAAAGTGCCCGAGACTAATATATACTTAACTAAATATTACATATATTTTATGCAAAACTATTGAAGACTAAATTATTATCCTTAGTAGGAACCTACATAATGTTTTTTTAATTCAAAAACTGCTCATAAATCATGTGCCGAAAAACAATAATTTGTAGAACAAATGAAGATTATCATTCTAAAAAAGACGTTTGTATCGCCTCTCTTAAAATGGTATAAAAAATATATCGAAGTGTTTGAAAAAACCGTCTGTGAATAAAAATGTCTAAAATTTAGAATTTGAATATATGTATTATTAAAGAATAAAAGGGGAGGGGTGAACACTAAGCATGTTTGGTGAATCAACCCTTATACACCTGTACGGTTTATATTACGGTACACCTGTTCTGTAATTTTACCGAAGTAATATCAAGACGTAGTTCGATAATGATTTAAATATTATTTCGCATACACTTTGAAGTGAAATTACATTTTTCCAAAACTCGGAGATACAACCACGGGAGTCGTCGTATAAGACGTAATATTTTATAATAACTGTAAATAAAATCGGTTCCAGACAAGCACGGTAATTTAATAAACTAAAAAAATAACTATTGCATATACCTTTACATATTAAAATATAAATCGTAGGTATTATACTAATACATAATGGCGGACCCGTCGGCCTTTTTATTGTATACTTTATTCTCTTACGTGTATACACACACTCATATCAGTATTGTATATTATTATGTACACGAAATGGTATTTATTATGTGTTTGCACAGTAACCCATGTCGTAGGTACCCGGTCTTTTGTGTTTTAAAAATTATTCACGATCGGCCAACAACTACAACGACAAAAACTGACCATGGTTCGTTATTTATTTTCGCTGTCGTTGTTGCCGTCGCGAAAAGGTATAAAAACCGAAAACAAACAGTAATAATAATTATTATAATAATAGGTACCTAGGTAACTATACCTTCACAATCAATCTCCGATTTCCACCGTTGACGTCGCACAGGGTTCCAGAAAGTTAATTTAGGGTGATAAAATTTGAATTTTCATAATCAGTAATAATTGAAAAATAAAACTGCATTTAATTTGTTGATAGTTATAGTGACACTGATTATATAATATGGGTTTTTAAATCGGTACATTAGTTTACTAAATATAAACTAATAGGTATAGTACTATAGTCTTTGGACTGTGATGAGGCTTTTAATAACAAGTTAAATAATGTTTGAGTGTATAGTAATTTATTTATTATGTGGTTAGTGTTATTCATCGAATGAAGTTAGATCATTTATTTTTTTTTAATATCATGGATACATATTTAGTGGAAAATATGTTATATATATTTTTTGTTTTTTTTTAGTTAAATTTTGCATATACACTTAAAATAATATATTTAGAAATATTGAAAAATGCATAATTTTAAATTATTAACGGATACAGAAAAAAAATGTAGAGGCTAGAAATTAGTGTTTTTAATTAGCTTATAACTATTTTCCTCTAAATCATATTATCCAATTTGATTGCGGCACATTACTTAGAATCTTATACATATATATATATATATATAAAATATTATACTTGTATACACCTCCAAATTAGAAAAATTATAATTCACAATCAAATCAAACGATAAAAATATTTTACTATAGTTTAAATATATTAAATATATAATATATATATAATTATATATATTTTAATATAAATATACTTTAATGAGATTTTTATTTTAACTCCCAAAAAAAAAAAAAAAAAAAAAAATTAAGATTAAAATGTAAAAAAAAATAATAAATAAGATATATTATTGAAATTTACGGAAATCGATTTAAGGACTTTAGAAATGCACAATGTAAAAAATAAGTTTGAATATGAACTAAACACCCTAAAAATAAAGAACATTTTTAAATAAATAATTTTGTCCTGCTAAAAATCGTTTTTGGAATACAGTGCGTGGTCTTTATATAATAAAATATTTTCGCGATCACGCCGTCCGTTATTTTTAAAAATCTGAGGCATTGAATATCTATGAATACCTATACATTATTACACATTATTAAATCCACTGGGTCGTCCTTTTGTCTGGTGTCGCGGTATCCGTTTCGCCGCAGGTATAGCGGCGTAGGCGATTTTCTCCAGGGAAATCATTTTCGTCTATACGTCTATATGTACGGTCGCGGCAAGATTAATAGCCGCTTATCGACGATCTCGATATAAGTAAACGTGTGTGCACAAGAAATAATTTCCGGAGTACAGGAAAATCACATGTCCGTTGACATTTGTCGACGTTTTTGCCGCCGACGTATTATTGCCGGACAGCGCGACTCGCACCGTTTATGGAATGACGTAGGTCCACGACCTTCATGGAAAAACAATATATAATATGCACTTGGATGTAAGATATTTTTGTTGTCCCAGACTGATGACGATAAAGACTCTGACCGTGATAAACAACGTGCTTAATAACATAATATAATATATTTGCCGTAGGGGTTTCCAACCTATGATTCCGCCAAGCTTTTTATTTAATTTTACGCCATGTTACCAAAGAAGTCTTTTTCAAATCTCAAAAGATTTGAACTTGAAATGTTTTCAATATTTAGCTCTACCGACTCATGTGAGCAGACTTTCAAAAAAATATATCAATAGATTCCTTGAGATTTGGAGGGTGTTTATAGCTATTTTTCAACCTCTATATAGGTACCTAGCCAAAAGGTAGCTCACATATGCATTTAGTTCTTTATTTATAAAATAAATACGTTTTGGCACGAGAAACTTCGGATGGGACAGCTATAGTTATTATAAAATATTATAGCTGAAATTTAAAAAAAAAATCATGTAATTTGCATCGGTATAATATACTAACTTGATCGACATATTAATTCAATTATCAACTAAAATTAATATTTATTATAGCTTCTACGAAACGAGCGAATCAAATTAAATTTGAACATATTGGTTTAAGTAAGTATATTGATATAAAAATTGAAACCCACTTCGAATGAAGGTCGGATTATTGCAAAAAACTAAAATTATATTACACATAAGTTTTGTCAGTCATGGTTTTCGGATATCCTGCCTGGTCTCGCAACCTTAATTTGTTATATTGTTAGTATTTGTGCATCCACAATTATATAGTTATTTTCTACAGCTGATAAATTAAAGTTTTTAACCGTGGTTCTCCAGTCCATCTATAATGGACGAAGATAGATAAAATAGTTTACCGATTTATATATATTTTTTAAATCGGATATTTTAGATTGGTAAATTAGATGAGTTTAATTGTTATATGAATCGTTTACCCCTAAAAAATGTGTATGATAATCATAATCGGTGCTAGTGTATTGTAATAATATTATCATCCTCTTTATACTAGAAATCACTAGTTATATCGCCCGGCGTTGACTGTGTTGAAAAGTCGTTTTTTTTAAATATATATTTATAAAAAACGTATATGGCATATTTCTACTAATTATAATAGTAATATAATACATAATTAATAGTAATCCTATATGAATAAACAGCGTTCATACAAAAATTTCATGGAAAAAAGCGCTTTCAGTTATTTTCGAATTTTCTGACTTTTTCAACAACTTTTCCAATTTTTCTTTTCGTAAAACCTTATTTGGAATATAACAGACATTAAAAAAAACGAGCTTATTCGGTTCATCCATTTTTAACTTTTGAGCTTCCCAATGAACAGCATTTCATTTTAGGTTTCTAAACATATGTTTAGATATCCCTGTTGTATCCATCCGTCCGGCTGCGTACTACTTGCGTCCCCAAAAAAGGTTAACTTTACAGGTAGTAAATTCATCAGGTAACTTGCATCCCGTTTTGGGGATGCAAATCAATACTTTTTACCTGCCATTAAAGTTGTGGCCGAGTTGTGTTCATAAATATTATGGATTACAATAATATTGTTCTTATTATGAGGTATATGTAAATTGTCTATGTTATATCTGCGACTATCAATGAAATATTATCAGCATTTACATGTTTAATACAAATGTTAATATTATTATAGCGGGTTAATGTAATAAAATTGATTACGCATCTTGTTGCCATCATTTGATATCTCATTTGATAGGTATATCCTATATTATTATGATTGATCAAAATAACACAAAGTATTTTACACGGTGCTGTACATTTCTCAGTACAAATTTATTCGTCCAGTCGTCCTGTTAACGTCCAGTGTTCATGGTTAAAATGGAAAAAATGTTTAGTTCCAAATTGTGCTCGAAAAAAGAATTTTTTATAATTAATTGCTATAAGTTCAGTTATCATCAAATGCTTAAAAATGAAGTACAATAGTGGAAGTGCACAAATAAAAATTGCAAAAGTTTTTATAAGATCTATGATTTACAAAATATGATATCTGTACCAACATCACATGATCACGATTAAAATAAACTTGCACGACAAAAACGACAAAAATTAAGTAACGGACTTAAACGAACAGCTATTACAGACATATCAATAAAACCATCAAAATTTATTTGTATTAAGCTGAGTGGCGGATGTATTATTTCTACTGCGTCAGATATTAACCTAGTACGTAAAAATATGTATTATGCTCGGAGAACTATTTTGTCAAAAATACCAACAAACTCTGATTGTTTGTGTACTAACATAGTATATTATATGTTTATTTTCACATTCAAGCGTAATGTTGTTTAAGGAGTAACTTATTACTTCTGAGATTTCATGTTGACATGGAAGTTATATTTTGAAATGTTTGAAATTCAAATACAAAAATCATATAGTATAAAATATAAATTCATTCAAAAAATAATACATGCTTCGTTTTATTTTCATATTTGCAGAGAATTCAAAATAAATGGTTTCCGTACATGTATAATAAGATCAATGAAGCGCATATTAAACTTGGATGTATCTAACAGTTATCGTGATATGACCAATAAGCTATCTGTAGAAGAAATTTAATTAACGTATTTCTTGACGATGATAGAATTTATAAAGTAAAGTTCTGTTGTGTATGATATACTCGTACGAAATCACGAGCACAATATTATTTGTGATATAAGTGGAAATCGAATACGATAATCTCAATTTTTATTATTATCATCAGACAACACGTGACATACAACATATAATAAGACACGGCAGTGGCAACATATTGTAGGAAACACGAGTAGTTCAAAATAACAAAGATGGTTACTAACTAGTTACAAAATTAAAATCAAGTGAAAAAATTAGTTAATTTTATCAATTTTAACTAAATTGGTAAGCTAATTTTCTAATTAACTTCACTATAGTTATAAATACGTTAAGTTAAAATTATAATTGTATGTAGGTACATAGTAACTATAGACTATAACTTACTGTATAGTACTAGTCAAAACGAATAGATAAATATTTTTTTTTGTTTAATCGATCTATTTGTTTAATTTAGAATTATATTAAATATAAATAAACAGAAAAAGTATTTCTGAATTAAATAATTATATATTTGTTGACACAATTGTGTAATTGCCTAAACTACTACAGTTGCAAGTGTTCGATAAGCAGGAAAAGTTCGGGATGTATTTTTACCAAAATATTAACCTAGTTATTATTTAAAAAAATTGAAAGCTGCACCATAAAAATATGAATGATTCAGATAGTAATTTAAAAAAAAATATGAATGAAATAGTTTTTAAAATGTTAACTAAAGAAAGTTAATATTTTCTCCATATTAACTTTAAACTTTTAAGTAAAATATATTGTTTATGAACTGTTAACTTATAGTAACTTAACGTTAACTTAACTTAACTATGTAAAATAAATTATTTTCATTAACTTGCTCACCTTGGAAATATAATTTAACACGCGCATTGCAAATAATTGTCATATCAAATAGTCCCTGTCATAAAGTAACATTTGCAGGTACGTGATTAACCTAAAAGCGCTTTTTCACGGTGGTGGCTGATGAATCATGTCACGAGTAGATCATCTATAATAGGGGGGTGGGGCGAACCTTTTTTGGATTAAATTTGTAATCAAAGTTTAAAAAAAAATTCACGTACTGCGTTATAGGTATATGTTCACGGGGTAGCAATAAAACAATTTTTCTGAGGAGACTGGGATCATAAAAATGTTTACTGAAATTATATAAATATCAGTTGTTAGTCTTAAATAATGAAACACAAACAACATTAGCTTTAACGAGCAATGTACTATTCCTATGTTTTGATTTGAAATAATTAATTGTAGAAAATAAACTTTCACATATTATGTATGTTGACGCAAATATTGAGTTTATTTGGAACAAGCTATGAGCCCGTTTTTATCAAAGTATAAAATTTTATTCCTGAAAGCAATTTTAAACTTTTATAACTGATGAGTTTATCTTTTAGAAATAATAAATAATTTTGTTTTCTATTTTTTTTTTGTTTCTTTAAACGCAAGATTAAACAATGGAAAAAATATGTGTATCATAGGTTTGCCATCCCTGATCTATAATGTTCGTTTTTCGAAAAAGGTATTGGAGTGCAGTAGTTATAGTGTGTGAGTATGTAACTAAAATATTTATACTTCTTTAAAAAAAAAGGCTCTGCAGTAATCTATCATTCACCGTTCTCCGGTAAAATGATTTTTAAGTCAACACAGTCAGTTGACAACCATTTTGTGTACCTACAACACATTAGCATAAAACTCTTCGGGAAGAACGAAAACATCATAATGTTATACGCTTACACGAAAATCCTTTCACTGGTTTGCAGTCCAGTCCACTGCTATTGAAAATAGATTTATTTCTCAACTCGATAATTGGCTGAAATCGTAAACCTACCTATTTTGAAGATTTGATTTCGAAAAATAAGCAATAGCGATATATTGTAATACCATATTTATATGTATGTGTACAGGTAAAGCGTTGATGGGAATATTTTAAAAGAATTAAGGGACTAATTATATTATTATAATGTGTCCACTCACTAAAATTTGTACGTTTTCTGACATGTCAAATCTCTCTTAATTTGTTTTTTGAGCCACTGGAAAGGACCGTTAATGGCAAAAATTGTTGCCGCCGTGACTATTTCGTATAATACGCAATATCATTAACTTTCTGTCATCTGCTTTTAATTTTTACGTGATTTATTTTATATATTATATATTTTTATATATTATTGTATATTATATATTTTATAAGTGTACGATAATAATACCTCTGAATTTATACATTTATACTTTATATTCTTGTTCATATAATAATAATAATAATAGTATTAATAATATATGTAGTTACGTGCCGCTCGCACTTGTACATAATTTATAACATAATATTTAAGTCAGCACACTATAATATGCGAATGGGGAAAAATAATAATTAAGCAATCGTAATAATAGTAATTAATCGCGTTTATGTGTCGTAAAACGCGCTGTGCGTATAATCGATTCGAATTACCACGCGATAAAACAATTTATTATTGAACGTCATTATTGTATAGTATCAGCAATCGGTTTGGCCGCAGCGCTTTATTGTCATATTTATATAATTTCAGCAACGTACTCATACAGGGCGGTTCATCGAGAATGCTCTTCCTCATTTTTTCATTTAATTATGTACTTGTGCAAGTTCTGAATTTTGGCATTTTTAAAAATATTAAAGAACCATATTTTGAAATACTAGGAGATTTTTTACACCATTCAAGTAGGGTTTTGTGATGATACAAATTTATCGTATTCAAAGAGAACCAGCCTTTTTCAGCGAATATTTCTTCTGAAAATATTGACGTATCAAAGTCAAAATTTAAACGAGTAGTTTTTGAGTTATTTAACTTTGTGTACTAAAGATAATAGGTCCACGATAATGCGTTTAAAAGTTATGAACGCTGTGGTGATTTGAAAATGTAAGTAATTAATATTAATCTATCATTATTTATAATTTATAAAAATGGTCTAAGTGTAATAAAATAAATACTAGTTCCATTATTACATATAATTTATATTTTTGTAATACTATTTTTAAGGACTATTATCTTTAATATAAACGTTTTTTGACAAACGATAAACTACTTGTTCGAACAGTAAAACAATGAAGGGGGAGGAGTTTTCATTTGAAAATTAAAATTTTATATCACCATGCAGGACACTTTTTAAGTAGTACAAAAAAAAAAAAAATCCTGAATTTTAAAATATGGTCATTGAGTGGGTATATCGAAAAATTGAAAAAATCAGAATTTAAATAAATCATCAGTAAAAAAAGAAAAAATGGGGATGATGAGAATATGCTCGGCGAATCATCCTACACAATAATATATTATGGACAGTGCCTGCGTAAAATGCATTCGATTGCTCTACGCTCGCACGCGAATATATCACAATATTACATAATAATAACAATAATATACATATAATATACAACCACGTGTGTGCGCGCAAAACACATAAATCATCGACTGCAGCGGTATATATTATTTTATTTTATTGCATCGCACAATTTTTGTACAATAATAGTATAATATTAAACACGGATAATATTATTATTACGATCGGTACACACGATCGCCCGCAAACGTTTTGCTTTACGCAATGATTGATGTGGACGGAGCTCGCTAACCCGCTTGTGCGTATGTGTAGGTTCGGCCGATATGTCTGTCGGATCCGCCGCGGACGATTTCGAGGGGGCGCTTAAAAACCGCACACGCATAAATCAACTCGGACACCCCTCCCACGGATTTCGGGTTTAACCGCTTTTTAGTGTAGTGCTCGAATTATTATTATGATTATTATTATACTGAGCCACTGCAAATGGGGTCCGTTTCTTACGCTTTCAATTAGTGTATTATAATAATATACATACCTACGCGCTGTTTGACAGGGCGAAGGGAGGGAGACGGTGTAATATATCGCATCACATCATCATCATAATCATTATAATTATTATTATTATTATTGTTATGTGTGTGCGTGACGATCGCGTCGCAGCGGGTACATCAACGTCAGTCGTGCCCTGAAATTGCATATACGAGACGCCGCGTCACACCAATCATCGTGATAATAATTATTTCGGCCATGCATACACGTGTATCGTGATATATTATTATAATACAATTAAAATACGCGTATTAATCACGGTAATGCGTCATCGAACAGCGGCGTACAACAGTCGCTTTAATTCGTCACAATATCGTCTATGGCAGTCTGGCAATCAAATGATTTTTTAACATGCTCTATTTGATCACTAAAAACATAATTTATGGTTATAAGGCCATAAATTGACGTTACATTTACAATTATTTATTTATCCGTTCATTTATTTTCAAGGTCTGATACTGGTGGTGGCGATAATAGTGTATGACGTTTTGTGGTAAGCGTGGTGTCAGTCTGCGGTGCAGAGTGGTTTTATTTTCTATTCCGTGTCGTCTGTTTAGTGAAGGGTTGCTGTGGTCATGATTCGGTATGAGATTTTTTTGAATTTTCCCTCGATCCAATCAGCCGAATGGTATTCCGGTAACCTGCAGATAATTTATTTCCGAGTTGTCCGTATATACTGCGGGGCAAGTGCAATAAGTCAGAAGTGGTCTGATCGTTACGTTGACATATATGATTCAGTTTAAATAGCGGTGAATATATTTACACGCGTGAAGTTTGGATGTGCGGTTAGTGGTTTACCAACCATGGTCGAAGAGTTTTTTATATTATTTTATGCGTATAATCCTATTGGTAAAATATTTTTATCCGAGTATATTATTATATTTTCGGTGTTAGTTTTTTGTCTAAAAAAATATCCATCGGTAACTTCGAACTATTATTAAATTAATACGCTCTCGTATGTTTTTTATTTGTCTTGGAAAATGTGTTAACATTACGCCACCGCCATGTGAGTCTAAATGGTTTTTTCGTCTCGTGTATTTTAAGCTTCAGTGATATCCAACTCGTTCCACGAATATATATCAACTGGGAATTCGGTGCCTTCGAGCTGTATACCATTTCACATTTACCTTTCGTGCCTTTTATGTAAGACCTGTAGAAGTTTACCTTGCAAAGCAATTGTTCACTTTCTAGTATTTGAAATGATATATTTAAAAGCAAGTGGACGAATTACAATGTTGTGTGTATTTTTTTGTTTGTCTGACGCAACCTTTAGGAGCAATACAAATAATTTAATCTTCAATTTTGAGGGTGTTTTCTGGTGGCGAATTCGATTTAGTTTAAAAGTAAAAATTTCCAGTAATTAGGAGAAAATGGGAATTTATACGCAAGCCCGTTATCGACAAAATAGATTTTGTTTTATTAGGTGTATAGTTATTTTAAAATTACAACAAATATTTAATATCTATTTACTTAAAAAAAATGTTACTATATAGTAGTCGACAGGGACTTGAAACTTTTCACCATTACGCATATTATTATTTATCATACAGCCGAGCGACTTTTCCGGTTTTTATATATTCGATTCTCGTTCAAATTTTACCATATTATGCTTTTTTAGACAAGCGTTGTAAAGTGTATAAGGTACAATAGTAAATATATGTACGACAAAACTAATAATATACATATTTAATACTATTGTGTTCTATACATATTTTTTGCTGTGTAATAACACTTATAACAATAATAATATTAATTTATTTTTATTTTTATGTTCACTCGCAGGTGAATATATTATGTTTTTATTTTAGTTTTTTTCCATATAAACTATACTATATAAGAGGGGTTGTACAATAATATTAACACGTGTAGAAAAATATAATTAATTTTATATTAATATTCAAAATATTTTATGGTATCATTTTATTATTATTCTTTTGTTGCTTATGTTTTATTATTTCCTGCGTATATTATAACCATTCAATCAAAAACTATTTTAATCAAACTTCTTTAAAATTAATATTTGAAATAGATTTTCAAATTAAATACAATTAAAGTAAACACACATATATATATATATATATATATATATATATATATATATATATATATATATATATTAGCTAAAAAAGTCCATTAAATTATTTTGTATACGCGTTCTCCTCGATTGTTATAAAAATATACTTATCAAGAAACATGTAACATTATTTTAATTTATTCTTTTTTAGGTATCTATTATTATTATAATTTTTTTGTTTTTGTATTTACTCTCGAGTAAAATTTTTATGGAACTTAATTATATTCAACAAATCAATAGCATTCATTTTATTCTCTTTGAAAAAGTAAGTGCCTCAAAGCTATTATTGGAAAAATATTTAACTCATTATTTTTTAGTTACAATTGGTATCAATAATGTATACTAGCCCACGCTTTTTTTTGATTATTTGTCAATAAATTACCGTATCAAGTTAAAATTAGCATTATAATATATTTTTACCTTCAATATTATATACTTTCAAATACAATTACCAGAAACGCGTTTATAAGTTTTGATTTTCAGGATATCTTTTAAAAAAAATTTACCTAGGTAGTACAAAATAATAATGAAACAAGTTTTGTGCATTTATTATTTATTAATTTTACATTTTGGCTATAGGGTACAATATTTCACAATAATTAATTTAAAATACATTTAATGGATTAAAAAATGTTTAATTAAAACGTATTAAATAAAAAAATGGCAGTAATATTAGAAATTGGTACTTTATAACAAAAACGATCACGTAACAAACTGTTTAAAATAATTAAATTATCGTGTTGTTAAAAACTCCTTGAAAGTAGTTTACACGTTATTAATTCTTAAAAAAAATGTCCTACAAAACATTATTCAAGTGTGAAACATTAAAAATGAAACTTATAATGTGTTAATATTTTAATTATAATAAATAGTGTAGTGCGTTTGTATACACATGTTTATAACATAAGAACAAACAGAATGAAATAAACTCGTAAAGAAATATGTCTACTTTTTTATGAAATAATTTCGAATTGTTCAGTATACAATTATACATTGGGGGTATCCTTGCTCGACAATTCCACGGCGATTTAAGAGGATGGCGCGATAAATATAATAATATTCTCCCGAACTAAGACCACGCGTGTAAAAGCTAACCACCGACAGTCGGCCAAATTGTATTACTCTTGGTAATAGGTATATCATGTTGTTTTAAATTAATTACGCTTTGATGGACATTCTCGTTAATCTTGGGTAATGATTACGCGTGGGAGTCGAGAAGTGGGTAGCAGGCGAGTGAGAAGTGAGTGGGCAAGAGAGAGGATGAGAGAGAGAGAGAGAGAGAGAGAGAGAATGAAATGGTGACAGTGCTAAAGTTTGAACGAGTGGATGACGAGGACGACGGTCGGGGGAAGTAAGTCGTCGATAGATCGTTTAAAGTCGTGTCGGCGGTGCATAATATATTGTAGTATATATTATAGTGCCCGCGTATATAGTTGCTGTACGACGACGTTAGTGACAAATTATTTTAAACTATTCGCAAGTACGAGTGTTCCGTCGAGTCGCGTGGGCGTGTGGGTGGAAAAAAAAACGACGATTATCGCACTATTACAATTGTATTACTATTATACGTATATACCGCATGGCGCGTGCAGTATTGGCCCGCAGATTGTAATACTCTCGGACTAGGTCGAGACACAGACACCGGTCGGGCTACTTATCGAATGATCGTTGTATATTAGATTATCGGAAAAGTTTTTGGTAACAATTCGATTTGGCCGGATCAGTCGCTTCGATGCACAGAATCGGGGATTAATTGGGGCCAGCGAGTTTGATGACGAGTTTTCAATGACGGAACACTACAACACTACTTGTACAAGGTTCTGCCGGAGCTGAGTCGTAACGATATGGTGTGTGTGTGTGTGTGTCTGGAAAACAGTCGTAGAAGTTTCTTTTTTAATCAAATCCTGTACGCGGGACATGCCAGCGGTGTGTTGAGGGAGGGGGGGAGAGCTCGAATAAGGGTCGAAAACACTAGAATAAAAACAACTATCGAGAGCTGCCTGCGTGTGTATAATAATAATAATAATAATAATAATAATAATGAACCGCGAGTCCTCTACGAAAGGCGCGGAGACGAAGTCCGCGTGATCGTTGGAGTGTATACGAAAAAAGCCTCCCAGCGAATATCTTAACAGACCGGAATCGAGTCGTTCATGCGAGCATTCGCCGCCATGTTTATTTCGAACTCGAAGAATATTTAACCTTTTTTTTCTACTCCATTTTCGCGTCCGACGTTTCAGTATCAGTCGTCTTATCGAAAACATCAATCATTAAATTATTGCTAGGAACGTCGGTCAGACAACATCAATTATTCAAGAGTACATCGAAATGCATTTTAAATAGTGATATTGTTATCAGTGCAGTATCCAAAGACATCAATACAATATTATCAATAAATCGGGCATTACACAATTGTGCACTTTTTATTTTTTTATATTTAAGATGACACAACAAGATTGCGCACATAACATTTTCTATTTTCTATTTTAATTTATTTTTGACTATACGCGTATTACGTTATTATTATACGATTAAGAATTTACTATCATTGGAAGTTTTATGAATTTTATGAACTTAATTTATTTTATAATTTGTTGCTTGTTTGAATTAATATATGTTTCCGACTTTACGTATTATATTATTATTACGAGTATATGATATTTCTTTATTTTTGTAGACTAATGTTAATTTTTAATTATTTTAAATAAACGACTCTTCTATTTAATATGCGGGCTTAACTATTACCTACCTACCTCTCGTCAATGTTACAACTTTGAATATAAAAATGAAAATTAATTCAAATGGAATGTCGCACGTAGTGGGCGCGTAGAGTTTTATAATATTTTTAGATAGATATAATGTATGTAGATAAACTAAAAAATATAGTATATAAATTTGTACTTGAACTGTCTTGGATAAGTTAACTAAATATAATAATTTAAATTTATGCACGTCATTTTTTTAAACTGTTTTGATTGTAATTAAAGTTGCATTTTATATAAAAAAACAAGAAAATAATTAAATATTGCATTCGGGCGATTTAATTACACGCGTAGATTCAATTGTCGTTGTACATAAGCGAGCTAAATACTGACAAAGCTTTTCTGTTTAAAGTTATGCTCTACTTTAAGGCGCGTGGTGACCAAAGTAATGATTCATTGATTCATTACACGAGTATATCAAACAAACGGTAATATTGCCAATATATTGCGTCTATTAGATAGGCATATTAACAAACAATGCAATATTAAACACTTAAGATCAAATTTGAAAGCATGACCAGGTAATAATTAATGACATATGCACTGTGCTTGAATTGGAGATGATGTGGAGGAGGATGGAATACAACTTTTTTTAAAAAATTTTGAGCGTACCTCTCTTACAATATTATATTCTAATCAATTAGGAATTCAAATCTTCGGGTACATATTATACTCAATTTTTTTTATATATTTGTATCATCCTTCTTTTTTTTTCAATTCAGGTATTACGCGTATGCATTAATATATTATGTATGGTGAATCAAGATCAATATAATGCATCAAAACGATACAAATATCTTAAATACGTATCTTGTATTTATTATTGTATCCCGATATAATAATTATAAGAAGTATTGAGTTTCTTGTGTATTGTGATACACTTTTAGTCAATGTACCTATCGAGTATTCCATAAAAAAAATGTATCGAAAAATATTCTATATATTAATGCGATACTTTGAAAAATCAATCTTTTACAATTATTTTCACTCGTCTACAATCACTTTCACGGAAAATAGCACTCGCCAGAAGTTTTTACGTACGGTTACTAAAACATCAGTTAAGGAAGAGAATCATGTGCATGAATAATGATTATTAATCATGTTGTAGAATATTATTACTATTAAGTTATTAATTTTTGTGGTCTATATTAACTATTTATAAATATATAATATATCGTATACCTAATATGTATAAATACAATTTTTAAAAAAATCGTTACTAATTGTATTCAAATGTATCGAGTAACGAGTATCTAAATATTTAAAATGTAAGTACAAATTATCTAGTATCGTGATACTTCTAAGTCAATTAGGTATCTAGTATCTAGATTGCGATTCTGATTTTTAAGTATCTTGTTGCTCTTTAAATGTATCATTATGCTATAGACCACATTTATGTATCATATAAATATTTTTGTAAAGGTTATACGTACAATGGTCGGATTTGACCATTTTTAACTGGAATACATAATATGTAATATGCAATGCCTATAATTACTATATTTAAAATAATCTGCTCTATAGTTAGACAGACTTGAAGAAAAACCATTGTTTGTAAAAATTAAATTCAAAGATTTCTTTTTATTAAAAAAAAAAATATTATTCATTTCGTCATTCCAATATATTATATGTATATAGTATTAATTTATAACTTTGGAAAATCTTTTATTATAATGTATAATATTAATATAATTATATATAGATAGACAACACGTGATATTTTATTGTTTACGATCTGCTCATACTTCATTTTATAGGGCGAGGATATAGCGAGGAATAGGAAAATTAAATCCAATAGAAAATATCATCTGTTGTATGCCATCGAGTTTCCCAAAGTTATTTTTATCAATGGTACAATCACTGTTAGAAAATGCCAAGTCAAAATTATTGTACACATTCTTATTACACGATTCTTTGTGTACAAACTACATAAAAAAAAACTTTTTTTTTGTTCAAAATATATTTTTATCACCGTTATTGTATATCAATTTTAAACATAAATATATACTTATTTTGAAAGTTGTAGGTAAACAGCGCGCTGTGACGTAATATAATATAAATCGTACATTTTTTTTACATTGAGCTGATGGGATTTGGTTGAAATACAATGCATGTGATGCAACACTGACTATAACACTGCAGGCTAATTATAATCTGTTAATTTTAAGTACTATTGTTTATTCATTTTTTTTTTTATTCATTGAGTAGCGCACGATTATTGCCCATTAACCCATTATGAGTACATTCAAATAGCTTAAATATTATAAAATATTTTATGTCGAAATCGAAATTGTATTAAAAATTATATTATATTTAATTTTTATATAAGTACCTAAATGTATAATTTATTCTGAATTTTGAAAAAAATGTTCCATTAATCATTTTATGCAGCACGTTCAGCTGCAATAAATACTTAAATATTAGTAAACACGTGGAATTTTTCAAAACATTTACCCGGTTTATAATAATAAAATAACCTAGATATATTTATTTGACAAAAAGTTTAACCGCGTGTAGGTACGTAACATTGCAGACTCGGCTATTATTTGGGTGACCGACAAACCGTATAATAATATTATATTATCTTTGAACATTTTCACATGTCCACGACCTTCGCACATATCATATATTATGATACTCAACATTTTTCGAGATTATTAATTTATAATATTTAGAGAATTTCCCATGCTATAAACTCTAATAAAAATCTGAGCAGCATATATGATATTATATATTCTTAGTACAAACATTTTAATAACTTAGAAACTTCCCATTAAAATATTGATTTAAACACTTCAGCATTTTCAAAAAAACCATGTGTAAAAAAAAATTGCAGTAAAAAATGGGGTTTTCATTTGAAACAAGACCACTACTTAAAGATATCTGGAATTTGAAAATATGGTTTTTAGGTATACTTAAAAATTCTATAAATTAAAATTTGAATAAATGTAGGGAAAATAGGGATAAAAATACTAAAAAAATTATCCTGTATATTATATACTTAGAATGATATTGTATTCATTTTACTCTAATGTTCACCCTAAGACTCGAATCCGATCCGACCCACGAATATGTTTTGACTGTTATAATAACAAAAATAATATGCGCTATACATTTTTTTGTTTTAAGTAGAATAAAATGTACGAAGGAAATAATATTTTTTCGTCTCTGAAATGACGAATCGTTAAAAACGATGTTTATTGCGTACTTGTAAAAATCTAAAAGTGTTCATGTAAACGAACATTATGAACACTATTTCCGGATGAAATAAATAAGAAAAAGACCAATTACGCCGACATTATAAAAACATTAAGAAGCAATAACCATTATATTCTGTACATAAAATATTAACATAAAACTGTGAAATAAAAAATTATTTGTTGTTTATTTTTTAGTTAAAAATAAAATATATTTAGCCAAAGCAAAACGGCAAACCGCAATAGTAATTATAACGATGCGCCATTTAAATAGTATATATTTAAGGTTATATAATAGTAATATTATTAAACAATCCAAAACAAACTCTGCAAAAACGTGTTGTCCGTCCGAGAATTGTACAACATACATTCTTTTCGTTTTTCGAGTAAAAGTTGATGAAATGTTTAAGGATGTATTTATAATAGATTTAAGGTTCTAGATAGGTACAATATTGAAATCGACCACGCACCGCGTCGAACATGTTAAAATATAAATTATCAAAATAAAAACCTATCTTATAAAAAAAAGAATATGATTAAATCATATTATGGAAATTTATTACAGACCAGAAAAACAAACTTTCTGAATACCTAGTTATGCATTTGTTGAATGCGTTTTCAGCCATATGAATAGTTTTATGGACGGACGAGAGGAATCGCTTGGAAGTTGATATACTGTTAAAGCGAAATCAGTTATGAGAAATAACTTATTATCTAACTGATCATAGTTTGTCGATGAAATTAAAAATGAAAATAATGCATTAAACAAAACAAAAAATACCTCTAAATATGCCTTTACAAATTGTATAATTTATTTTATTATTTTATACTTTTAATTTTTTATTTTATTTTCAAATTACCTGTTACAGTTAATATCTATGTATGTACCTCTAATGTGAATCAAATATTAAATAAAAATCCATAGAAAATTATGATATTTTTTTGCTTTTTTTGACCTGTATTTTTTAAATGAAAAGTTGCCAACTTTAAAATATATCATCACTGCTTAAAGAGTAAGCGCACTACTTGTTTTATCTTTCCAACTCATATGCAACACATGCGAATTTACCGTCAGCAGAACCAATCTCATGTTATCGGCTTTAATACTAAAAGTGAATTATTGACCTACTATTAAAATTAAATTAAATGATATTGACTGTGTTCTTGCGTTGAATTTTTTACGATTTTTCAATTTCAATTCGAGTTGTATGAATATGTAAAATGTTACAATATTTAAGTATACTCAAATCTAGCTTTAAAATTGAAGTATCGTAAAAAATCTAAAGCGGATGTGTTCTCAAATTTAAGTCTTATAACAGGTCGAATAGTTCTAATAGTCCGGTACTAAAGCTAACAACTTGAAGTTGTTTTGATGAACGCGAATTTTTTACTTTGCAGCACGTAGGACAGAGAAAGAAAAAGAATAATGCGCCGACATCTTCTAAACAATTTTTTCTTTAAAATTTAAAAGTCGAAGAGTTGAATAAAAAAAATAATCCCACTTCTTAAAAGTCTGTACTTACATAATAATATTACATTGTACGTAGTTTAAATACATTTTACCGCATCACTCGTAAAACACGCATACAATTATTATTTTAAAATATACAGAACACTCGTCAATAAAATAATACAAAACTGTTTGTAGCGTATGCACTGAATACTAATCGGCAATAATTGCTAAAGGTAAAGAGGTACACATACACTATTCGTACACATTTTGAATAGTTAAAATTATTTTAAAAATCCGTTACGGAAAAGTTCTAAGGTTAGTAGTCGGTAGCGAATTTGGATATAACGCAACATTATAATAATAATATTGTACGATTTTGTCTTGAAAAAATTCAACACTTATCAAATCGGTGCTCACGTAATCACGTAACGTCATATATATTATACGTTATATCTGAGTACGTAAAATATATATATATATATTTAAACACTTTTTTTAAGGTAAACCGTAAATAGAGTTAAAGATTATTGTTGTTTTTCTTTGAATGTACAAACATACATTTTTTATATTTTTATACTATATATGCGCCTATTTTGTTTGTCATTTTTCGTATTACACACATTTATATGAAGAACATAAATACGTTTGCTCTTTTCATTTAAATAAAAATTATCGTTTAACTTTGGGTACTAAAATCCGTGGTAATTGAATAGGTCCAAATAAATGTATTATTATCCTTAATATAATTATTTTGATAGCTGAAAAACAACTCATTCGAATTTTGAATTAGGTACATCAACATTTTCAAAATAATTACTTAAATAATAATCAGACAATTTTATAGTAAAAAAGGAGAGTTTTCATTTGAAAACAGAAATTTGTATCACCTAAGGTCATTCCTTAAGTAGTACAAAATAAAAATTTGAATTTGAAAATATGGTCTTTAAAATTTTAAAAATCATAACTTGAATACAATATTTATTATTAAATCAAAAAATGTGAGTAAACATGCTTGATGGAACACCTCGTTTACTAATAGTTAATAGATGACACACTCGATCAAATAAGACATATATTTTTGGATAGTTAAAATGTTTTCTTTATTTTTAATCGAAACTTTTATAATTATCTACTGAAAGCTATATATTTTACCGTTACGAAACACTTATAAATAGAAACTGGATACCAGTCACGACTTATTGTCTCCGTATAGAAAATAAAAACGATACGATGGTTAGAGGGTGAGGAGGTGGGCAAATTATATTTAATCACTTTGTTGCGTATTTTATGGTGAAATATCGGAAAAAACTTTTCACGTAATATATTAAAAACTCGATTTAATGTATTAAAGTACTAAAATAACATTAGGAGAGCTTTCAATGCAACG
This sequence comes from Pentalonia nigronervosa, assembly GCA_014851325.1. Taxonomy (NCBI): domain Eukaryota; kingdom Metazoa; phylum Arthropoda; class Insecta; order Hemiptera; family Aphididae; genus Pentalonia; species Pentalonia nigronervosa. Next base: position 77,226 of record JACXSJ010000276.1, read on the forward strand.
GCTGACAGACGTGTCACGTTGGAAATTCAAAATTTCTATAGTAGGTACTATATAATATATATTATATGCTAAGAGCCAACATATTTCTTAAGTGTTTTTTTTTTTTATAGTTTGTTAAAGAGTAGTTTTATATGATAAAGTACTCTCGTATTAACAGCTTGAGATACCGAGTAGTATTATGAACGAATTGGTTTTTGACAATAGTATTATTATTTTTTTTTTTTTATGTCTTAGTCTGTGTATTTTTCATAAGTGTAGCTATGTAGCTGTACAAGTGTCAACCAACTCTGCAGTTTTTGTTAAAACATTATATTTTATTCAGTTTGTAGCACTGATCGAAAAGTAGCTATATATAATGTATAATACATTAATGTATTAATTTATACTATAATAAAGCATTAGGTATTTTAACATATTGGTTTGTTGATTTGAACAATATTATTCGAAAATCACATAATATTTATTGTAAGTACAGTTGTTTCTAAATTATTCATTGATTCGTATTATTCCATATACTATAAATATGGTGGTGCTTATAGTGCTTATCACTCCCAAATTATTTTATTGATTTTTTATACTTGTGCATTCATTTTTTGTGGTTTGTGCTAATTAATTTTATAGAAAAAAAGAAATACTTGTAAACCTATCAATATTAAATATTGAAAAAATTGAACTAATAGATTTAACATAGACTGAACATAATATTAATAAATTTGGTTATGACAATGGGAAGTTCGCCTTTTTTTGATTAAGTGAAATTTAAAAAAACGTTTAATATAAATATAGTATATATAGTAATTTTTTTAAATTTTCTTATGTGATCAATAAATTGATTTATATTTGTTATGCTTAAAACTAATAGGTATGAAGTTTTGTGTTGGTAAATTGCATAGTATCTACATATACCTAAGTGTATGGGAGTTCTACAAGCATTTTACTATTTTAGCATCTCCAAAATTTGAATTCTAGTTCCGTTTTTGATAAAATCGTATATTTACACTACGTTCTGCAGTAAATAATACTATGTCATTTTTAATTTTTAAAACTAATCCAAAAAATTATAGTACAATACTTAATATTTTAAAATTTATCGAAATTTTATTTCGTTATTTAAAATGAATTATTTTGGTTATACATTCCAAGTCTCTATCTACTTTGATGCACCTACCATTATTATACACTTTCGATCAAGGTCTCCTATATTGAATTTTAAAAGTTTTGTTCAAAAATACAAGTACTATGATATTGAGAATCTCGATCTAATTACGAATTGTATTATTTATTTCTACTCCAAATTATTTAGATACTATTCACATATAATAATCAAAATACGTTTTAGTATATTGATTATAATAAAATACGCATCTGTTAGCTGCTTTTGTAACTTTTGATACAGCCCGCGGCGAACACACGTATACGACTGACCATGATTCCATATCGCGCACAGATTATTGTATATTGCTGATAAGCAAAATAATTCCAAACAAATAATATTTGATATTATATAAATATTTTAATTAAATCCTATATAAAGGCCTTGACGTTAAAACAATTGAAGTAGAAGCAACAATTTTTTATAAACGATTCATTTATAGCTAAGAAAATTACCAAAATCCTCTTATGAAATGTCTACATACCTTTCCCGAAAATTCTCACCACAGACCAAAAATAAGTGATGTCGTGACAACCTAATTTAATGTTCTTTTTCATTTCCTCTTTCTCTTTTTTCAGATATACCCAACTTCAAACCAAGTGTCACTTATGGGTAACGTTTTGCTCACGCAACCCCGTGTTCCTCTTTAACCACTTATACTTATTAATTATTATGCACTATATAAAATAGAATAGATAAAATATAATATACTTTTATAAAAATTAAAAAATAAATGAATTATATTTGATTGTGTTAATATATTTTAATATTACTCGTTAACTTATATCTTCGGTTAATAGGCCATTTGATGAAACCCTAATTTTTTTCTCGAATTCGAGGATACTATTTAAATGGATAATACATAATAATATTGTTAATATAGATATTATTCTACAACAAGGGTTTAAATTATAGAGGCGCTATTTGCAAAATTATTGTCTAGTTATCCACGTTTGCAATTCCAATAGTTTACAATATATTGAATATCTGTAAAATAAGATACACCGTACAAACTTTTTGCATGTGACCAAAACATGTTCGAATGTCAATTAGGTAAACGCAAAACTGTCGATATTTTAGTGCCAAAAAAACACTAAATGATACTATATGACGATATGTAGTAGTGAATTCAAATATTGCGGTTTAACGGCTTTTACATTAAAAAAAAAAAAAAAAAAAAAAAAAAAAA
>JACXSJ010000276.1:79667-94356 GCA_014851325.1 Pentalonia nigronervosa
ACGAAATGCATGTGAACGTGATCTCTTGACTTTTCAGATACATTCAACCGATGGTGTAAGAAAAATTTATTTACGTCCATAAAGTTGTATGGACTTAAATTGAGTGCAAAAACCATTTGTTCCGTTGTTTGATTAAACTTTCTCGGTATATACGTATGTTTGAAAATATCACATTAAAACACAAAATCTACAATTATTTTTTTACACTTCGTACGAATGTTATAAGAATTATTGCTAAAATGATAAACTGTACAAAGACGTGTTACTTAAATCGAAGTAAGATTTGAAAACTTGAAAATGATTTCAATTATTGTTTTTCGGCTTAACACATTATTTTATACGAAAATTACCTACGAGAGTTCCCGGCGATACCAGCTAAATATGTGGAGTTTAAAAACTATCGGACAACGCACAACATAACTGATAAATTATAAGTAGAGCTTCTTCGTGCTCAAAAAAATCTTATTAAATGCTTATATTAGTCCCTACAATTGTTACCTTATATATTATGCTCTATTGCTCTAATAATATGCAAAAATGCTTAAATATGCTCTTAAAAAAAATATTGTTTCCTCATTAAAAACCAAACATTTTAAAATTTTAATTAACATGTATTGATTTTTTTTCTTAGTCATTCTTATTTTTTAAGCTTGCCTTTAAATAAAACAACAATTTCAATTATATAAATATACATTGTGTTCATAATGCAATAATTACTAACTCTTACCCAAATAAACAATTGCATTGTGTGACTAACATTTTTCAAATAATTTCGAATATAAATGTGCACCGATTATTTAGCAATACATTTCTGTTAAAAGTATTAAGTTTTGTAAACTATTATTTAATCATTTTTATCTATTTTTTTCAATTTTTGGAAAATTCATATCATATAAATAAATATTGTATAGTGTGTGGAAAATGTACTTAATATACAAAAATAACAAAATATGCACTTACAGTAGAACTTTGATTATTCAAATTGCAATTGATGTATTCGAATGCCAAAACGTGTGTAATGCAGGTAATTATATGTATATTTATATAATAAATTAATGCATATACTTATGTAATACATCTATAATATTAATAATAAATGTATAAATATAATAATTATAAATATCATTTAATATGTAATAATATATAGTATTGAAAAAATTCCCGGTATCCGAAATTTTGCGTTTTCGAACAATATGAGGAGTCCCAATTAGTTCAAATAATCGATTATGTTCTACCGTACCTATATATGGAAAACAAGAGCCAAATATTATGCAAAATAAAAAAAAATTGCTTTAAGCTCCTATTATATTGTATAATGAAACTTATCTCTTTAATGCATAGCTATGTTTTAAATGGTTATTGAAAAACACACAAATATAAAACTCATAAGTCATAGACAAATCACTTAACGACGTGACGGCTAAAGTAGCTGAATTTATAGCTGTCGAAATTCAGCCTCTATATGTGCAAATGATTTATTCAAATATTGACGACTTAACAATTTAACAATAATTTCGAATCGATTATGTAGGTAATTATGCCGTTTCGTTTTCAGGCGTAGACACCGTTCCTCGCGTAGACATAGGCAATACAATCCTGTATAAAATCACCGTAAGCGGATTTTTAAAAAATAATAATATTAATAATAGCATGCAATAACGGTGCGGAAAATCTCAGTCCGTGTACAATGTAAATTGCAGCTCTATTTTTTTTACGACCGCGGATTACTTGGGCAAATTGCGTCGAGTAAAATTAAACCGTTTTGAAAACATGATTTGCACACGAATAAACGAAACTTTTTCTCTCGTTTTTCATAACCGTCAAAATCGTACAGATTTATAAATATTCAAATCTATCATTTAGATGATAACAACGGCTTTATATACGCTTGGAGGACGCACAGTAATGTAATCTAGGTGATGGCTCGCCAAGGAATTTTAGGTACCTAAAATAGCGAAAATCAACACATAAGTGTAAAATGTGACTATAAAATAGACATTTACTATACATAAACTATAAAGCGTTATTGTTTATTCAGTATTTTTTGTCGCAAAAATTATTTCGTTACCTAGGTATAATGTATTTTAAAGCATAATATTATTATATATTTTGTTTTTTAAGTGAAGCGAGTAACAATGACATTCTTAAACATTTATCGCGTGTAAATAAAAATGCGCATAACTTAAATCAAAAGCTTATAATAACAACAAGCTTAGCGTTACCTAGCAAGTTTTTATTATACGATATCAAACCGTCGGAAATTTGTCACACGGTACGTGTTCGTTTTTTACGCATAATAATAATATCTTAATATATATAGATAGATAGATATATCTTTGAATAATTTCTTGGTCAAAACCAATACCTAGAATAAAGTGTTATCATGAAAAACTCTCCTATTTTTATAAAAATAAAAAAGGTAAAGCTTTGTTGTTTATTATTTATTATTTACGCTTTGAACTTGCACACCAATACAAGTATGGTATCCTATCTTGTATGTAGGTTTATAATATTTTCGACTATGCATAATATTTGTTCAGTTTTTTAAATTAATGTTTATTATATCAATAAATTTTCGGAATTTAAATAAATAATGTTAACACATTATTTATAACATGCTGTGTGTTCTAAAGTTTTTCTTTGAAAAAGTGAATACTCAGGTAGGTATTTACTTTTTTTTTGAATTCAACCTTTTTTTTATAATACAAAGTTTTACGAAAAATAATATAATTTAGTTTTAAAAAAATATCATTACTAACATAAAATGTTTGAATTTTATTGAAAAAGTTTGTATGTTATCTAAAAAATTTAATATATTTAACATTATCTTTTATTAAAGAATTTCTTTAATAGAATCCTACAAGATTTCTCGCAAACTAATATTATACCGTTAAAAAGTAATACCGAAATAAGTACTAATTGTTGCCGATTTTATTTAATAAATGATTTACTAGTTTTCATAATTAAATATAACCTAAAATACTAATCTATTATAAAACGAATATTAAAAACTAGAGCGCCTTCAGATTATAAAATTAATAATAGTAATATAATATATTATTAAAAAACTATTGACGTTCATCTGATCACAGAATTTTGAATTACACGTACTTTTACATAATTCAATAATTATTGGGCATTATGTAGTTTGAAACAATAATCACTATTTTTTTTTTACAATAGACTCAAAATATAATTTATTTCTGATTAGATAGGCACGTTACAAATTAGTCGATTCAAAACGCATTACATGATTTTTCCACACTAGGTTATTGGATTTTTTTTTCAAATCTGTGTACTCACCATAACATTTGGTTAGATGAACAAGAAATTGTTTCATGTTAATCGATCACATTTTTCAAGTTAGTATTTTCACTATTATATTATGTATTCGAAATTTAATTTTATTGTCATGCCATATTATAAATTCACAATGGTATACGCATATTATTTTTGATCTAGTATAGCATATTATTCTATCATTTTTATTGTTACTTGACGTGTAAGTTGACTTTTATACAATTAATTAATAATGCAGTTTTATCTTTTTCATTTACGCGTCTATATTATATTTTCTTTTATGTGCTGCTGCAGTAGTACACTTGTTGACATGAAATATACTATTATCTTACGTTTAATGGGACTTAAATGTCCGTTTATGATAAATAAATAAATGCATCCCTGCTGAATGGGCAACACTTAAATAGCGATATAAAATATTAAATTTGTCTTGGTTTATTAATTCGAACTTTGAAATTTAAAAATGAACAACCTACGATTTATTTCTGTACCACTGATCCAGTACACGCGTTCACTTCATTTCGCCCTACCACTAGTTGTTTTAGTTTATAAGATATATTCTTATAATTTAAAATAAATTGAAATTTGTAATCTGCATTGTATATCTTTGTACAATTCTAATAAGAAAAGTTACACAATTTAAGAACACAGCAATCGTCTATTATACCTATTCATTATTCATCGCCATAGTGTATATTATATAATTATCGTTTAAGTAATTAGTCACTCGGTTTTCTTTCTTTTTTTTTTTAAATGTTGTCACATTTTGGTCTGGAAATCTAGTTAAAATATCATAAAGTGTTAAAATTTCCAATTTAAATTAATATTCGACTTTTAAACACTTAATTTAATGACACAAATTAACGTTTTACAAAATAAACATGTTATTTGTTTGTATTTTTAATTTATTATTGAGTTTAATTTAACAAAACCTAAAAGTGGCTTCATTTATTTTTAATCACAGTATACGATTATAATATTATTATACCATAAGAAAGTTTGTTTTATTTTAAAATATAAATTTTTTTAATGGAAAATCAATGTATACCTTCCCTTTTAATTAGTTTTAATAATATGATTTTATTATTAATAAACAATTCAAGTTTAATTTGTTCACGCTTTATTTTAAACTTACGCTTTTCAGATTTTTATTATTACACCAATAGTTTATGAGATATATTAATAATTTTTTTTCTTATTTTAAACAGCTTTCATAATGGATCGAATTTTTAGTCTTATTGAAACTTAATGTTTCGAATTTTTTCGAATTTTTTATATTTTATATATTATTTCAGTTTTTTCGACTGCAAAGCGTTTCAACCACGTGAAAATTCCGAGCTCAAATGGGAATAAATCGTTTTTGTTTTCGTACTGTTATTTCCTATCCCCCCTCCCCCCGCCACTCACTATACTTCTAACGTTATAATTGTGCAATGACAAGTGTGTGGCTTTTAGAAAACCAGCAAACCCCATGCCCAAAACAGAGGAAATTATAAATGGCTGTACGTGCGGTCATATGGATCCGTGTGGTTTGGAAAAGTGAGCGGTGTGACCCTGATGCACGTCATATTATTATACTCACCTGAACATTTTATACTGCAGTGGAAAGGAGTTTTTTAATTACGAAATATAACATAAAAATTATTTACACGACGTTTTGTTTAAATTTTTCGAATTTTATTGTTCAGAAGTGTTTGTTCAATCGTTCAATCAATTAGTTACGAATGATTAGTATCTATAATATATTTAAATAATAAATAATGATATAAATATTTGCTGTAGGATGATATTTATCCGTAAATACACGAAAACAAGTTTCTAACACATTTTATAATAATTATTAAACTTTTTTTATTGATACTAAGCTTCAGCAACAGGGACCATTAACTTTGTACATTTTTTTATTTGTTTGTGGTAGTAATTAAATTAAATTAAAACAATTTATTTACATTCATATAGGGAAACTGATATAATCTATTTGCTGTTAAATATGATTCTTCATTTTGATGCTCCTGAGAAATAATATGATGTTTTCTGGTTGATAGTCGGGTCTAATTATTTTATATAAGTTATTAAATTGTAATAATAACAATAATAACTTTATTTTACTAATACAAACTATTAAAATAAGATTCGAAAAAGCATAAATGCATTTATGAACTTTAAAAAAAGTACAAAGTTATTAAAATGAGAATAGATTAATTATGTGCGCTAAAATAAGAAATGAAATAGTTGTGAAATAGTAGTGAAATAAGTGATTTAAAATTGTAAATTAAATTTTTTTATTTTATTTACCCATTTAATACAAAATAAGTAATAAAAACAAATTGCAGTTAATACCAAAGTATAAAATATTCACGTAAAGTACGTTTTAAATTGTTTCATATATTGTATACACGAAACGTTTTGATTTGCGTGGAATACTTTGAAACGTGTTTGTAAGTAGTTCATCAAACACATTTCATTGCATACCAATGTATCGTCGTTAAATAATAGAAATTTAGCATAACTATTGAAATTAAATCAAACTATCATAGTTGTCGTTTGTTGATGTATTTTCTTTTAAGTTTGGATTCCCCTCAGAAAACAACATGCTTTTGAACAGTAGTTTATAACAAGTTTTAAGATTTAATTCGAAGACCGATTAACAAAGTGATGCTTAAACGATTCAAATAAAGTATAAAATAGTAAAGTTTTCTGTGTAATATGTATAATATATTAAAAGACGACACTTCGGTCAATCTAACATTTAATTTAATCAATGCTATTAATTTAAACTTTTTATAAATCTTCATTTTCCGAAATTTCTAGTTAATATTTTAAGACATCAAGATATCGGTCGTATTTTCATATCTAATAGAAAATGTTTGGTTTTTACACAAAGTTATAATAACATTGCGATACTCATTTATGCGTATAGTAATATTATATTTGAAGAAGTCTTCACTAACTATGTTTAAGGATTCAATTTATTTGAAAATTAAAAAAAAATTAATTTGATTAAAATATAATAAATTTAAAACTCATCTCGGTGCAAAACGGCGCTACATTATTTTTTTGTATTAATTAATAATTTGTTCATTAAACTATTAGTGAAACATTTTTTACGTAGACTAAAAATTATCACTATAGATGTTAAATCGGTGAAATCACGTACGACGACAATAAATTATTCTAATAGATAGTAATCATAAAAGGTTAAATTGCCTTAAGATATACATTTATTATTTTATAATACATCAGGCTAAAATGTACAGTGCCTTTTTATCATTCGTTTTATTTCAGTTATTTACTTTGTATTTAAAATTTTGTAAATGTTTGATTTCAAAAGATAAAAAAATGTAACCTTTTCGCATTGTACTCGTTTAGTATAGCTTAAATACCTTAAACAATCTTAAAATCAATTTTATACGGAAACATTTTTTCTCTTTTTGTTTGTATTCCATACAAAAATATTTTCAACATATTATATAATGGTCAGCTTTTCATTGTTTTCATTACGTATATAAATATTTTTTTTTTAATAAATAACACAATAAGTTGGTATGTTAAATTATTAAATTAAAATAAAATTTTGTAGTTCTAGGATTTTTGAAAGCAATTGATTTTAAATGTTTATAATCAAATATCAAAAACTAACGTATAACCATTAAATATAATCATGCTTATAATAACGCAGTTATATACAACGTATAATTTTAGTGAAACATTTCGAAGAATGAAAAATATTATTGAATACGAATAAAATAAAATGTGTGTGTAAAATAATATGGTATATGCGTGGATTTGATTTTTTACAAATTGACTAAAAACAATAAACAAACAAAAGTCATGTTCGGTTCAAAGTATCTAGGTACTTATATTATTGAAATGAAAAACAGCAGTGCAATTCCTGTATGTGCATTGCAAAATTTAATTAGTAAAATTAATTCGTTGTGAAAATTCCTACGCAGAGGTGGGTATAATATTGATAACTTAATTATACGAACACTAATGACTATGTAAATTACTTATTGTTGAGTTCACGTTATGCACAATATGCAATGTTCAAGTTCAAAGTTTCTGGAAATATTATGGTTATCAATACACTGCTGATTGATTATAATTATGGTAGATTTATCGAGATTTTGTAATAACGACGGTGTATTGTTGTTTTATTTCAAATTTGGGTAGGTACGATACATAAACTCACGTACGTTAACAATAATACACCTAAACCCTATGATCTCATCAAATGGTTGCCCACTTAATTACAAACTTGTACACACACCGCAGTGTGCACACCGACCTATTTAACTTCTTGACATTTTCAGTAGTTCTATACACTGTTGTTTCAAGAGATTAATGAACTACAATTATGATTTATATTATATAGACACAGTGTATTCAAAATGTAATCATAGATTCTTTAATACATAACAGGATATATATTATGTGGGTAAGTCAAAATAATGGCATGTGTTGATAATTTTGATTATGATTGGACAAGGTTGGACAAATTAACCATTTTTATTTAATTCGTCGAGTTAAGTTAATCAGAAAATAATGATAACTTAACTTAGTTAAAAATCAATTGCTTTTTTTCAAGTAAATTTAATAATAATGCCTTTTTTAAAAGTAACAAATAACATAGACATTTAATAAAGGCATTACAGTTTTAAATAAATATATGTATAATTAAAATAAATCGCTGCGTGTACTTATACCTATACATTAATAATTTAATTTATTAAATTATTAAATTATTTTCATGTATTTATTCATCAAATATTCCACAACTATACTAAATTATAATATTTAAATTCATTATTAGAATATACATACTTAATTATTTAATAGGTTCTTACATAAAAATAATAATATAAAATATTATTCCATTCGTCTGTTATTATTTTATAAATGAATAAAAATATAATAAGTAATAATTAATAGCCAATGAGTATACAAATGTGTATGGGGGATACTGAGTAAAAAGTTATATATTTTTCTTTACTCAATGATACGGTTACCCTTATATTTTTTCTGCTTATATAATATAATCCATGAATGTGTAATGGTTAAAACATTGTTATAAATTATTATTTATTTATTATTATATTTTTAAATAATATTTGATATTTCTGGTTGTTATTATTTTTTTTTTATAAAATTAATTTTTACAAAATAAAATGTATTTTAAGTCTGTGGTGTTAGGAAAAAATTAACTTAACGTGACAATAAAATTAATTAACTCATAAATTACTGCATAACAAAGAAAAAAAAATTAACTCGTTAAATTAGAAGTTATTTCTAAACCAACAAGTAACTCGTTATGTAACTTAGTTAGAAGTAACTTAACTTTAACTTTTTAACTTATTAATGCCTAATCTTGCGATTGGGTATATTATACATATAAAAGTAACAATAATTTTCTTAATTATTTTAATCTAATTCTCAGTTAGGTTGATTTTTTTATGTTAATTTATTTATGATATTTATCATTATTATCGACATACTTTTCTATCACGAAATAATACTTACATAGTTATAGTCAATATATCTTGACATTTCGAGATTTAAATTATTTAATAGGTTCGTATACTTACGACACTACTTGGCACATACCATAGTTATTACGGAATACTTATTTATCACTAATTTAATTTAACTAAACAGATAATATTGTAAATGATTTAACCCCTAATTAATAATTTTACTCCTAAACAGAAATTTGTTTTTATTGAGAAAGTTGCATTTGTTACAATTATGCATAGTTGACGTCTGCATATTATTCCAATTGAAAATATTTTGAAATTGTACAAATTAATCTCAAAATGAGTTGTTATAACAAAAAAGAAAACGTATAATGCAGCACATCACTAAGTTTTTGTCAAAGAAGCTTTTTAAACGAAGAAAAATTTGTTATACTAAACCATATGCACTTTGGAGATACCAAGAAAATATAATGATAAAAATACGAAAATCGCAATCACGTATTTCGCGATATCGTCGTGTGCATTAATGAAACTTCAATATATTTTATAAGGCAGTTATACAAAAAAATAAAATCATAACGCACAATTTAATATTAATTTTACAGTTACTAGGTATTTAAACATTTCATAACAGCTTTATAAAATATATAAAAAGCTGACAATTAAGCGAAATCATCTTTTGTCGCAACCGCATCGAGCTGTTTGTTTTAAAAGTTAATATGTAACTTATTATTACAATACGATTATATAGTATTCTGTTTTACACGCGAATTATTTTTTGTACTTCTGTAAAGCGCAATTTGTTGTATTTGTTAATCTTTTGGACAATAAATGTTGGTAAATCATAAAATTCAGAGTTCCACACTAATACTACCGTAACTCCGGTACTGCACCTGGTACATAGAATTTATTTATTATTTATATATTATTATTATTTTAGCGTGAAAACAACGTGTCGAGGTTAGTGGAATCAGGTGGTACGGGCGTCTGGTACATTATAATATATACCTATCTATAAATCATAGTCGGACATTCCACTGGTAAATTGACGGTAAAAATATAATTCACCCATAGCCGATCGGATACAGCAGCATACTCGCGAGTGTGCTCGTCTGTTATCATTAAAACGAATTAAAAAATAATAATAATAACAATACGACATAACACTGCGACAAACCAGATAAACGGCCAGTGGTGTACTCAGATTGCCTATCCAAGACGCCGTTCTACTAAAAGTAGTGTACCTACCGTGGAGGAAAACAACAGACTTGTCCTGTCGATAGATATGTTAAGAAACCGTGGTAATAACGCTAAACAAAATATCCAAACGAAAAATATGCAAAGGTAGCGAGAGTATACGCTTTGAAGTTAAGAGAGAGACGTCGTATGTTACTCGCGTAGGTTTCGTTTGATCTGACGTTTCAATGATCATAATATAATATTATAATGTCATAATCGTTTGACGGCCAACGCCACAGAGTTCGTGACCACCGCATTGTCTCGCATCGGCCGCATAGTTGCCAAGGTACGAAAAGAGAAAAAATTTTAGTAAAATGTATAACATAAATACGTGTATATAAATTTTTTTTTCAATTTCAACTCCGTGAAACGTTTTCATTTAACGTCTCCCCGAATGGCGATTTGTATAATACCGTCGTCGACCATTAATCAGAACTGTTAGGAATATATTTGTTCAGAGCCGACAGAGGCCAACGTGATTAAATTCCACGACTAATTTCTACGGTAAAAAAAATAAATAAAAAAAACTGTTTCTACGAAATTTACTTCCGTCCTGCAGAGCGCCACGTACCCGCGGCGGTGTGCTCACCTCCCACCAACACTACCCACCACCCATCACGTCCGCGTGTACAATGAATTTCTCTGTTTCACTCGTTTAGCCCTTTTAAACGGTTCAGTAGGGAATAGTACCACGTACAGCCGTACAGGAGCGACTGTAAATAGTATATAGTGCTGATAACACTCCTCGCACACATCTCGTCGTTACCCTGACAAGGGTCGTAAAAAAAAACCGCACACAAATTTAATTTAATTTATCATAATATATTATATTATAATATATAATATAGCGTTTTTATTTTGCTTTAGCCTTTTTGGGGGAAAACAAAATTACACTTGCTGCATATACGTTTGCCGTTGCCACCAATACCTACTTACGAGTTATTGAGATCAAATATTTTATTTAAAACACCATTTTAACATCATTTTTACCGATAATTTAATAATCATAATATAGATATGTGAAATCCGTGAAATATATTATATAATAGATAATTTAACGCATAGATAATTTAATCTACATCGAAATCGTGATAAAGTTAAACAAAAAGATATTTTTAGAAATGTTGTGTAATTTAAAACGAACGAGACGAACGAAGACGTCGAGTAAATGTAACGGTTGTGATAATTATACATATATAAATTATTGAAAAAAAATAGGATATAAATAAAGATAATGCCATAATAATAAAAAAACTGATTATATTGTATTAAAACACAAAACATATGATTTTGTCAATCTTTTCGTTTGTCAAATAAAAACAATAGACTGTTTTGGTGATGTATACAAAAGGACGTAACACTAACAATGTTCAGCATGTTAAAGCAAATCGACTAAAATAATTGCTTATAGAGTGAGTATTATATTTAGAAGTATTATGTCCATTATGGAAAAATACTAACATTATTAAAGATATTGCTTATTATGAATTATCATTTGAACAAAAAATTACGATCGTTTTAAAAAGAAGAGAATACCTATATTAATTTTGGAACATAGATATTTAACGTGACAAAAAAACACAAAAGAGATTCTTCCATTTTTATCTTTTACTTTTATAAAAAGTGTTTTAGCCATAAAACCGAACATGAAGCAATAATTATTAAGCCATCCCATATCAAAATATTTTAATTAATTTTCACTATAATCTCGTAATCATAAATAATAACAACAGTTCCAATCATGAGTGGATAGGTCAACAGGGAAATCGGGATTTTCCTGGTAGGTCCTTATGTTGATATTACACTCAGAAGCACTAATCTCAAAAGATATTTTTGAAACAGTTATAAATTCATAATACTAGAAACGGCTCAGAGGTATTTTTATACCTCATAAAGTAACTTGACACAATAGATTTTATTTTGTCGTGCAAAATAATGTATAACATGTTTAGATATATATCAATAGGTATAAACGAATAATAAAAATAAACAATCATAATAATATTATAATTAATTATTAAAAGAGTTTTGATAATAATGATAAGAATTAATAATCCGCCGCCATTCGTAAATTCGACTTAACGTCAAAAGAATTCGTTTAAAAAATTATGATTAATAATATTTGATTAAGTAAAAACTTTGTTATACGTGATAAAGTTACTTTTTTAAATATAAATATTTAAATAACATTTAAAAACGCCCGGAATTAAGTTTTAATGTCCTAAAAACCCTAAACTGCTCTAAAAATGAAAAATGACCTTAAAACGAAAAATTGTGAACAAATGAAAAAAATGTTTATCTTGATTTAATAATACATAAAATATAGGTATACAGGTATAGGTATAGGTTGTTATAAAATGAGCATCGTGTAGCGAGTTTTTGAAAACAATGCAAAGTGTATGAGATTTGATTTAAGAAGTATTACAAGCTTAACGAATGGGTTTTTTGCTTAACAGGCCTTAATTACACGTGGCCTTGATAAATATATCCATGTAAAATTAAAAGTATCTATCCCCCCATGGTTTCAATGATGGAATGTAGTCAATTGTAAGTTATTTCTAATTAGAGTTTAAACGAATTAACATTTATCTAATATGTCGTCCAAATCTCTGCAATAAAAACATCAAAGGTGCCAGTGAAACGTAGTTTTCTTAAGTTGTTACAAAAAATCTATACCTACATATTGTTAGTATTATTAATATTATTATTATTTTAATTATGTATTATAATTATTATTGCTCAACGGCTTAAAAAATTTCTAATTTTAAATATGCTTTCGAGTTATAGCAAAGCAAACTAGAAATATATTGTACATTTACAAAATCAGACATTTCGAAGTACGCGTAATGAAAAAACATACTCTATGACAGAAAAGTATTTAAAAATAAAATTATGATTGCTTTGAAACATTTTAATACCGAAAATAATTTGAAAGTTGCTGATGACCTCATAAACCAAAGTCTTCACATTTGATTTCGTTTAAAGATAATTTTGATTTTTATTTTCTCGGAGAAATGGAAAAATGTTAACAAAGTGACTGGATAATGAATCCTTTCTATGACACCATATTGACTGGAATATACACTAAAGCCGATGAAGTCCAACGAAGGACTCATTGACGCGAAAGAAAATACATCTTTATAACTTAAAATTTAACCCCAATAATAAATTGTATACAGTTGTGGCCATTAGCTCAACAAACATGTCCAAGTCTTTTTGCAAAAGTTTAGAAGTACTACTGCCATTTTGTATTCACAAATGGGTGTGAAGTTTGGGTAATGATGGGATCAAAAATAAATATCGAAACAACCTACAACTGTTGATCCCCTTGAGTTTGAAAATATCTTAGTTTGACGTGGACATCGGTGCTGTTATCATTAAACAAAACTGCGGGAAAAAAGTGTACACTTTGCACACGCCTTATCATGAAAAATAAATGTGTAAAATCACATTTATTATAAACGAATAAAATATTCATTATTCGAGTAATTTTGTTTTTTAAAACTATTTTTTTAATCTGTAAAACCATGTGGGTCGTGATAGGTATGTGGAAAAATATTGATCGCACTCCTAAAAATATCGAGAAGCGCTGCGGTTGAATGCGACTTAACTATATTATAGTGTCCTAGTCTATTTGAATTATTGTACACGTAGGAATAATAAGTGACTTTATTGTATGAATTACGAGTTTATTTTTGAAAAATAAATTATCGTTTTAATAGTATAACGATGTTTTTCGTTAAATTTTCGGTGTGCAGGCGTGCAGCAGAGCCCGATCAATGGCACACAAAATCAACGTGGGCCTCGTGGCGCTGGCCGCTCTGGCTGCGGCTGTGTTGGCCGATCCGTCTGTGGACCGGCGGGCCAGCATGGGGTTCATGGGCATGCGGGGCAAAAAGGACCGCGACCAGAGCGGTGGGGGCAGCGGGGGCGACGAGACTTCGGCCGCGGTCGACCTGGACAAGCGGACCATGGTGTTCCGGCGCCCGATGTTCGACGGCGGCAGCGGCAGGCCCGCGGTGTTCGGCGGCGGTTCGGCGGAGGGCTTCAAGCGGGCCAGCATGGGTTTCATGGGCATGCGCGGTAAGAAGGACTACTACAGCAGCAGCAACAAGGGTTCGGCGGCCGGGTTCTTCGGCATGCGCGGCAAGAAGGTTCCGTCCGCGGACGCGTTCTACGGCGTCCGCGGCAAGAAGTGGCCGGACCGCGGGGACGCCGTCGACGCCGTCGACGCGGACGTCCAGTGGTCCCCAATATACGTCCTGTACAGGATCATCGACGAACTGAAGTCGGAACTCTCGGACCGGGGTGAGTGTTCTGTTATCCTGCAGCGGCGGATGACGTAGGGTGTGTAGACGACTTATAGACGCGTCAAGTGTGACACAGCGCTATATATTATGATTGAGCAGTGTTTCTCAAAAAATGTGTGCCACTAAATTTCACGGAAATCGTTGATATCTAATGCTAATATTATTGTAAATTATAGTCAACATTTTACGTACAGTTCAATATATTATTTTGTATTAAATTAGAATCAGGGCTTGCAAACGTTATAATAATAACGCCATATTTGACAAAAAAAAAAAAAAAAAAAAAAAAAAAAAAAAAAAAAAAAAAAAAAAAAAAAAAAAAAAATAAAAAAAAAAAAAAAAAAAAAAAAAAAAAAAAAAAAAAAT
>JACXSJ010000276.1:94456-192209 GCA_014851325.1 Pentalonia nigronervosa
CGATTTACTTAAAAGTTATAAATTCGTAGAAATATTTATTCAACGCGGTTTATTTTTATTTTGGCAATTAATCCAAGAATTTTTTATATTCCGTATCTGAGCCATTGTCCGCATTAGGTATTGATTTTAACGATAAAATTATAAACACAAAACGTGTATAAAGCTTTACTTCTAAACAACGATAAACTCAAAAACTATAGTAAACTAACTCAATAATTATCAAAAACGTTTATATTGTAAATAACGTAAAACAAAATTTTTTTCAAATGTAAGTCTTAATTAGAATGTGGTTTTACATGAGTTTTCCTAGTCTAGATGAACACACCATTTTGATCTAATTTACTGGTGTGCACAAGAGCGGTGGACGTTTGGACACATAGATCCATAATCCAACACGTTTGGCCATTTGGCTGCAAAATATGGGCGCAACGTAAAGAATAAAATGTATTTGGTTACATAACCATAATTTTAATTGAACAATCAGAGAACGTTTGGATGTGCGCATATTTAAGACACGTTCGGAAACAATAAAATTAAACAACAAATAACGATTTTAGTATTTTCTTGGGATTTAAATAACATATTCGGGGACATGAAATTTGTTTATACGTTATTTCATTTTACTATACACAATGACATTTTTCAAAATGTATAGATTAATTTTAAACTATTGTATATTAGCTATTTTTACCGTACATAATGCCTACCAATAGTAAAATCAATTTAGCTAACAAATCATCTCCGCTAAAAATCATATTTTGTATGCAATGATTTATCATTGAATTCACATTTAACAATAAGAATATAAAATATATTCGTAATACACTTACTGTTAAATCGAATAAGTTGCAAAAAAAGCAAAATATGAAAATTAAGATTCTCGATATATTTTATAATATAGATTTATCACAATGCATAATAATTATCAAAATATTTTTCCATAATAATATATTTTTTTTTTAGATAATAATATAATATTTACATAATGATCAAAATATTTTTAAATTAAAGTTCCAAAAAAGTTTTTAGAAACTATTAACTTCTAAGAGCTAATCCCCTTGAGTTTCTCCTGAGTAACGCTAATATATCTAGGCTCTAAAAAGTATAATAGTAAAAAATATGTTTAAAAACTTTTATCCAAACGTGGTAGGTATTGATTTAAAAATATGACGTATCCAAATGTTATAATGTTCATTTTCTATGTCCGAAAAATATGTGTACCCAAACGTGTTGCGGTCGAATACAAATCTATTAAATACACGCACTCGATATGCGCGGGTACCGATATGATATATAATCGTTTTCGACAGTTGTTCGAATTTTCATACTTAAAATCGTATACATGCCCAAATTATGATAAAACATATTATTGTCGATCTTAATGCATGGAAATATTATGATAATGTCGATCGTATATGCGTTTTGTTTCAGAGCGAAATATGGTGGCGGCTAAATTCGACGAAGAAAGAGAAATGCGTTGAATTTTATTTTATTTTTTTTTTAACAATTATACCGTAGCACGAAATTAATACCTACTATATAATAATATGAGTTTTGCTATTTAAAATTGTTTAAGATGACTTATTTAGTAGTTAATATCTATGACGTTAAATAAACATTTTATTGATTGTATAAAGGAACTACATAATAACTAATTTGTTTGTCTACATTAAATTATTATATTAGATAATTATATTATATTATATTGTTTACAACTATTAATTTCAAGTTTTATTCTGTCCATTTAATTTATTATCTAAAGGGAAAATACAAATATTATGAATTATTGTATGAAAAATAAATTCATTGATGTTAGTTACACCCACTCAGCGAATCATTAATCTTTCTTAACATTCTTTTTTACTTGTCATTTTATTCGGATATAATATATTGTTAAAATAAAAATATGACCATTAGTCACCACTAATAAAAATTATTATTGAACTCGGCAAAAGTATTAATGGAAACAATTTTTGGCTAAAAATAATAACCAACGATCATCGGGTACCATAACAGTAGGTACCTAAATATTATGTATAACTATCCTTAATATAGTCCTTAATATATTAGACTGTTGTAGACTTATGAATTTAGCCAAACTGTTATTACTAGAATTTACAACTTAGAAAATATTGTTATTTTTGTTTCACAATAAACAGTAGTACATGTTAACAGCCAGAGGTTTTATTGGAAAAAATAGCATCATAAATCTCATCTTAAAAAGGTTGTTTATTTGAAATATAAAATAATAATATTATATTGATTGGCTTTGCATCCGGATGACCTGCCCAATATTAATTATAGTGTGAAAGATGATCCAATTATTCGCACAGCTACATAAACAACATACTCCTGCGAAAACAACAAGGGCAATGGCCAAATTGTAGAATCTCGATTCCAGGAAGAGGTGAATGGAAACGCAATTTATAAGGGAGTCCGCAGGGAATTTTCAGATTATCATAGTCGCTGAGTGCCCTCCACGGTACACGACTTGTATCTCATTAGATACATTTTGAACTTATGTTTTGTTTTGATAAACGTGTTTTTTAATTAAACTGTTGGAATTTGCTTGATCTATTAAATCATTCTACAATTATTTACTCTTCATTTCTAGCAGGTATTTGTATACCTACTGAAAATATAAATTAATCGAACATGAGTCAATGAAATTGATTTTCATTTGATTTTAGAACAAATTATAATAGTATGTTATTTCATACTTAAAAAATTTAATACGAGACTTGAATATTTTAGTTTGTGCTGTTCACAACTGTTTTTTTTACAGGAAAAAAATCAGATATATATTTTTGACAGGTAACACAAACTGGCCATAGTTTTAAATCGGGAATTGTTATAAATTAGAATATTTGCTGAATTGATATTCGATTAACACTGCGTAGTCTAGCATTTCCTTGATGGAATATTTATACGGTTGTAATGAAAAAATAAATTATTTTTAATCCTTCAGTTAACACAAAAAATTTAAACCAAATAATGTGTAACGCAAACACAAATGGTCATCAGAAAATAAAAATAATTAACCTTGCACAAAAATCATTTAAAAAAATAAAATGTTCAAATCCACTTTTTATTTGAACTAAGCTATAAATATGGCGATGAAATATAATTTCGATTTCAATACAAAATACAATATATATTGAACTTTAATATTTTTAGTTTGGATATTGATTTTGGCACGTGTATTTCCTACTAGATATATAATAATATACATATAAAAGGTGAACAGTTGAGTATACAATTTAGGTAAGTTGATAATAATGAAAAATAACACTTTAAGTTAAAAAAAATTAAACTGTTTAAGTCGTCGTATCTTATCTATTATACCCAATATAAAGATGCAACAAAATGATGACGTTTTTAATTAAATGTATCGACATTCATAAATTAAAGCGAATAATAATTGTGATAAATTAAAATAGTTATTGTTAAAATATAATATTAATGTATGATAAGTTTTCGTTCGAGCGAACGAATTAATAGTAGCGTTTATAATACGTGGTTTAGATATAGGCAGTGATGCCATTTGAGTTTTTTCAATATGGAATGCCAAAATACACCTCGTTACTCCCCAATTACAACCCCTGAAGGAAGTATAGTCAGTACTAGCTCAGTTTTGATATCGCGTGGTATAATACGGTATACAGAAGTGGTGCTACACTGGGGAGATATAGTTTTGGACTGACGACTGACGAGTAGGTACGCCAACTGCGCACAACACCCTCCGTGTTTCCACACCAGTCCCTACCAGTTAATAAAACTAATGTAAAATTTAAATTTTATTCGAAAACAAGCAATTTAAATTCGTGATTAAAATATATAATAATTATTGAATGCCACATACGTGTATGACTGAACATTTATAATTATTATATGAGCATTCAAAAATACAAAATCCAAATTGCTGGTTTTCACGCGAATATATCTTGTTTTTGAAATGTATAACACCTTCCATATAATATTTGGTTTTTCGATATGTTTTTTGTGTAGTAAAAACTTTTTCTTATTTACTTCTGGAATAATCTGTTCCTAAATCCATGCAAAAATCAAATATTGCAAGTGGTCTGCAGAAAACCACTACAATATTATATTCGTAGTGAATATTTTTATTTGAATGTATTTCGAAGATATTTTGCTATTATACCAACAACGCTTATTACGCATTCCAAATAATATTTTAGCAAAGTATATTAAAAAAAGTAGATAGTAGTCATTAATTAGGTCATTGCAATTAATGTTTTAAATTTGTTTGATAAATCGTTGTATACAATTCTGTGCGGAGACGGTCTGTAAGCCTATTATTATACAAAAATGTTGCTATTAGTTATAATAGTTATTTATTTTATTGTTATTACAATAATATGAGAAAATGGTATTATAAGAAACCGCCATTATACGCGTGAATATTCGAAAAAAATTAAAATTTTAAACTCATATAAAAAATACTTGTGAAATAGCACTCATTTTTTTTAGACCCAGTATAAACAACTTATAAAGAACCTTGTATTACATTTTCAAATCTTAGGTATCTATAAATATTACAATTGGACAAATTCTTAACAAGAAAATAATTTTTCAAGTTTTTTCGATTTTAACAAATTTTGTCGAAATTTTAAGTTTGATAGATTATAAAAAAAGTTGTTATAATATATTTTCAATATTTATTAATTGGTATATGAACAAAATACGAGGAATCTTGTATTAAACGTTTAAGGTTTTTGACCTTGCATAAAGTTTTTTATCTAAATTTATAGAAAGAAAAACTTAAAAAATCTAAAATGACAAATGTTGCAAGTAAAATTATTTGGAAAAATCTGTCATATATAGAAAATGCTTATATAATCATATGGTATAAATTTTAAGTATCTACAATTATTCGTTTTTAATTTATAACTTACACCGAAAATACAAATTCGATTTTTCAAAAATTGGTAGGTATTGCTTAAAAATATCCGTTTTACCTCAATTTTCTTTTTGTTCCCGATTATTTTTATATTATTTTAGGAATTTTCCACATAGTTCTCTTAAAAGTACCAATTTGTTCCGATTTTCTATCAGAAATCACATTTTAAGTTTAATGATTGATGTATTTTTTATGTCAATTGTACAGACACTTCAATATTATACAAATAGTAGGTACATTCATATTGATCCACTCAGAATCCAAAATCTGTATTTTAATAAGACTTCAGATATCCTATTTACAAGACGGTGTAAGAACCAAGCAAATAGTGTGGACCGTCTGAAGTAAAGGTCGAGTAATTACACGTGTATTAATCACAGGAATCAAGTTATTAGTAAAAACAAACACCATATATCATAGTAGTACGACTACAGTTGAGTTCTAGACGGATTGTACAACACTCGTCTACGAACAATGATGTTGTGGTTCATACTCAAAACAAGAAACGAGTGCTGCATGTTGCAGGATTGAAGGCAGCGTCGGCAGTCGAACAAGCGTTGTTGGTAGTAGCACCAGAACGTTTGCCACGCGTTCGTCGAAGGACGCTCCTGAGAAGGAACTCCTCAGAGTCGGTAGTAGACTGTGCTGCTGGTGCACAATCGAAACTGACGATTGACGAAAATCTGTGTATCAAGAATAAATTATATGTATTAAGTAGATATAAAAAATTGTTCCATATTTATATTGTTATATAAAAAATAAAAAAAATTTACAAAACATTTGTTTTTTCAATTTGAGCATTATGCCTTTAGGGGAATCGCCTTTTTTACCCGCTTAATAAAAACTATGTGTGTGAGCGAGAATAATAGAATTTAAAATATAAAAGATATAATTGTGAAGATTATAAGCGGGACTCGTAAGTTGGTGCATTTGCATATCAGTCTTATTAAGTTATATTTAATACTAGATGATATATAAATCCGTTTCAAGGTATCATGGTTAAAATATGGATATATGAAGTTTTATTTTGCATATTTTTTGCATATTTAGAAGTTTTTTTTTTATTTTACATAGCATATTATTTATAGTTTTGTATTAAAAATATTAAAATAATAATATTATAAAATTATTATATTATTATGCATTTAATTATGAAAATACTATGAAAAACAAAAATTTAATGAAAGATGCAATAATTTATAATTTTTCACAATATAAAATGAACAGGTTACTAACTTAGGTTATATGATTAAAAATAAAACAATACATAAACTAGAAATAAAATATAACTTTTAAAAATATAAATTAATATTTCTTGTTATTTCAAAAATTACTTATGTTATTTCAAAGCATATTTTTCCAGTTTTTAGTGCATAAGTGCATATTTTGATATCATTTCGGGCGACTTACTAACCCTGATTATAAGACGAAAATATTTAAGCATTTTTTTTTTATTTAAATTTATTAATTTAGTCTATATTGTATCATTATATAAGATAGTAAAAAATTTAAAATTTAAATGTATAAATAATATAATTTATTTAAAAAAAAAACTTAAAACGACGCCACTGGATGGTATATTAAATAATGTGCACCGTAACAAATCAAGATAAACGAGTGGACCGGTCAATTTGATGTGGGTAGAGCATTATTATTATTATATGGATACTGTAACGAGGTTCGTGGTGGTGTCGGATCTCAATAGTGCTGATGAAACATGACGTACGGTATAGCTAAATTTTTGTGGAGAAAATATCAACAACAATAACGCAATTCATAAGAAATCTTATTATAATATACACAGTGATCGACGAAGGACTACGATGAGATATTTTAAAATAATATTATATTACTATGGTTTCGATGTAAAATCGTCAGGTGTTAGTGATCACGCCCTGTGCTTGATCGTTGTGTAGTTATATGGTATTATACATATTATTATACATTTCGATTGTCATTCAATCCGAATTATTTAAATATATTCTCAGTAGGTACATTGAAAAATTTTTATTGCGAAACTTTTTATAACAAAAAATTATCTATAACGTAAACATTAAAATTTAATATTGGACGGTATGAATTATTATAACCCATCAAACATTGGTTCATTATATTTAAGGAGCTGGTTACTCTTGATAACAAAACAATATATTTTACAATTTATTATTTCACATATTATAACAACTCAATGTAAAAAGGCTAAACATTTTGCTTAAGAACATAGCATTACAGATTTCGAGAATTTGAAAAGAGCATATAAAATTTTTTTAGTATGAAAGATACAAGAATCAAGGTTTATGTTTAATTTTGAATACGTACTTTATTTAAAACATTAAACAATTAATGACTAAAAATTTTGTTGTTTTTTTTAAAAAAACTTTTTATAATTAAATAAATGTATAGAACCATATACAAAATGATAAGAGTAAAATCTTACTTATTTGTTTACAAATCAACATGTATAGATGTTTTGATTTTTATTATAGAGAATTATACTTTAAAATATATCATGATATTATGACTATTCTCTACAGGGTGATTTAACTGCAAGTATACTTACTATTATGTGTGCGTGAGATTGAAAATATTTCTAATTTTATTTATTTTACGGTGCGGTCTATCGATTCATCGACGTGAAATCACATATTCGAGTAACATCGCTGTAACAAAGTGTAGCCGTATATGTGCCTACAGAAAATACGCGTATGCCCACCTGTAGTACATAGTATCAATCAATGTTGAAAAATATCAATTGGGAAAATTAAAAACGGAACGCATTCGAAATATCTCTGATTCAACACATTAACTGTATAGGCAAATAGGTAAAATATACATATACCGATGCAATATAATATTTCCCGACATTGATATTATGTACTGCAGGCGGGTATACGCGTATTTTGGGGATATTCTGAATGCGTCTCATTTTTAATTTTTACCTTTTTTATAGCCCGAGTGCGTCGGTAGTCTTATCGAAAAATTATATTTAATAGTCTATGTACACCCTCGGTCCACAGCTATATACCTATTTAAAATAAATCGATCAAAAACTTTTAAGATACAAGTCTGATGGTCGAATATGATAGTTTAAATGTACAACTATAATACTTTACACGTAGTTTTTACACAAAAGACCGCGGAAGTAGTAGGGAAACAGCATTTTAACTTCGATAATAATTAAGCACGACTATGACTCATTTACTATTAATAAGCGTGAATGAACTTAGCTAGTGATCTGACACGTAAAGAATAGTGCCGCAATAGACAATTAATTTTTAATTTTCAAAATTTTTAAACAATGTCATTGCCAAATAACATATTAAGCCAACACGCTAAGCAAATAATTATTATTGACGGTTATTAATTAAGATTCTGTAAAATATTAAAAATTATGTAAGACGATGGAATTGTACCAAAAACCATTGTAAATCGTATATGAAAACCGATCTAAATGGAAATACTGTTATAGAGAGTCATTTAGAACATAACCATGAAAATGACGAACAAGACATTATGATTAGACATATTATTCGTAATTCAGTAAAAAGAAAAGCTTATGGTAAATGACAAACGACAGTAATCTTAATATAGTGATGTTTTCATGTGAAAAACAATTTAAATACTTTAAGGACTCTTAAGACAATATATGTAGATAGCACATTTAAGTATTGCACTAATTTTTTTTTACAATTATTTATAGTTTATTATTATAGTCACTTTTAGTATACTTTTTACTTAAGAATAAAGAATGTGAATCATATGAAAAATGTTTTTATATATTAATAACTGAATGTTTTAAACTAAATTTATGTTGTTTCCTTGATTATATATTTATCGGTTTTGTATTATCTATTCATATTTACGCATTAAAAGTTTGGCCAACCATAATTATAAAAGGATGTCGCTTTCATTTAGAGCAAGCATGGTGGCGTACAATTCAAAATTTATAGAAAAAAAGTAATATAGTAAAAATGATTGTAACCAAACAGAAATAGGGTTATTTTTGAAAAATATATTTAGATTACCATTATTAAATGAAGAAAATGTAGAAAAATGTTTTGTTGAAGATTTTATATTCATAATGCTGGAACATCAAAAACTCAATGAATTTATGGAATTATTTAACAGAAAGTTATATAGATTCTAGAGCAAAATTTCTTATTTCTATGTGGGCAGAAATGACAAGTAATTCTGAAAGGACTACAAATGCTTATGAAAGTTTTCATTCCAAGTATAATTCGTTATTTTATACACATCACCCAGATCTATATACATTTTTGGAAATATTAAAAAAAATTCAAATCGACACAAAAATAGCAATCCGAACAAAAAACAAGAAAACAAAAAGGAAGTACATTTAAAAAAATTTCATTCGTCGAAAACAATATAAACAAATTTAAAAATAATAAAATATCAAGATTCGATTTTGTCAAAATAATGGCATTTAAACATCAGCCTATATAGAAGTATAAATACTCTAAAAAAACCCCATTTTTCTTAAATAAAAAAAACATATAAAATTAGTACACTCTCCACCCAAAATTGTGTAAAAATGGATGTAAGCATAAATAATAAAATAAATAATAATAACAAAATATTTTTGGGATGCAAGCCAGTTCACCTCCTCGTGATGCACCTTGTGTAACTCTAAATTAACTAGGACACACTCGGGCTACTTAAAAAATTAGATTTTTTTTTCTTGGGATGCAATTGGGTGATACCTTATTCTGGTCGTACTCGGAACATGAAAAATGGGTCATTTCGGGACGCACCCGGGAACTTCCGTTGAATCAGTTAGTTTATGAAATAACTAAAACGTGCAGGTAATAATAAACGTAATCAGCACGAATAAATTTGAGATCAGTTTTTTTCAATTTTATTATGGGCCAATCAAAAACATTTACACCCCTCGCCGCTCAAAAATTGAAATGTCGCCACTGGTTTGAGTGTTAAAGAGTGGATAGAAATAGAATAATCCTAATTATTATTACGGTCCCCATTCCACCGGGACTCTCTGCAGACGATAATGAAAATGTCAGTGTTGTAAAGCAGATTGAAAATCGTCCGGAAAAATAATATAATCATCGTTTTTCTGCTGTTCGTTTTTCCGCGCCGCGTTGACGGATCGTTTTTGGGCAACGCGGCCACACCTCACGTAGTGAATTGCGAGTATAATAATAGCATCTGCAGTATAATTTGAATTAATTATTTTAAAGGGCGCATTTAAATATTAAATGACTTCGGTAATGAATTCATTTTCAAAACGTCACATATATTATGTGACACTGTCGAATCCGATACGGTTTTGTCACCGGCCGGGTATGTATTTTTTTTAAAGTTAGGTATCTACCTAATACATTATTAATATGACATAATATATTAAATGCCGTTTTTCATCGATACGTGTTGATAAAATGGTTATAATATTGTTTTGAGTAATTTTATGTCTTTTATTCGATTGTAATCGATTTGCACGGCCACCGGTCGTCAAAAAAAATATAATATATTCATATTATAACGTTATTCTACAGCACACGGCAGTTGCTATCTTTAAATAAAATATCATTTACTATCACCAACGACACGAAGAAAACAATAATTTCAATAGAATATGCTAATACGGTTTATCTGCACGGGCCACGGCGTAAATACCTATATGATTATAAAAATTGTATTTCGAAAAGTTTTTGATTTTTTCGGACGATTAATGGAGATATAAAACTTAAAAACTAATATTTTTCTCAGACTCACAAGCAAAATGTGAATAGAAATTGTTTGAAATTCTGACATTTAAAAATGTTTGCGCGAAAATAAAGCCCTCGAGAAAATCATGTTACTATAAACAGGCAGATTAGTAGTAGTGCATGATAAATGTCGAATATGGATAGGCCCGTGAGGTGAATGAGTCATAAGCAAAAATCGGTCTCCTCGTCTTTAACGAGGTTTTTGATCATAACAGTACCATCGTATTTTTGAATTTTCCCATCATACCGAAATTCAAGAAAAGTGTATGTCTTTCAGTATACATTCGCGAAAGTTTGGTCTTAATTTCCATTGAATTTAAATGTGCACAAAAACGAATAAAAGCAAGTAGATACGTTGCAACACGTCAAGTTTACACATAAGACATTAATACATATATACAATTATATATTATTATACAGAATGATCCATTTATCTGCCCTAACTTATTTATTAAATAGATTTTCGTATTTTTGAAAATCATTTACTTTCTCGTTTTTAAACTTAAAATACTTATATATCTATTCAATATTTGATAATCAGTAAGTATTTAAACAATTATATATACATCAACATTTTTAGCTTTAACATTCTTCTGATTAATATATACAATAAAAAGCTTAGGTTGTCATTAAAAAAAAATACTTAACTTAATAAAAATCACAAAGTTAAAAAATACACAAAAATAATTACTGAAAATTAATATAATGTGGCTATACTAGCTAATTTCCAGTCGACTTTTCTACTCTGAAGTCGAAAAAATCCACCTCGTATATATAAATTAATATTTTGTAAGTGCACTTTAACAACTCGTTGCATTTTAGAAATACCAAATTACAAACGATAGTTTATCAAAAAAAAAAAATCGTATTCTTTTAATTTCAAATTATAATACATTTTACGTTCGACTTTTCTGAAATGGTAATAATATGGTATTAATGGTATTACAATATTTTGGTAATTATTTTACTAGAAACAGAAAGCTTAAAGAAAATGAAAATGTTCAAAGCTTTAGGAAATGTATAGGTAGTTTTATTTGAAATATTACATTAATACTGCAGTAAAACCAGCTTTTATGTTTTATTTCTAAAGTGAATGTAACACATGTGCCTATATATAATAATTTATTTTCTGTGAGTACGTTATAATACTTTCTTTTGAAACATAGTATTTCATTGATACAAAAATGTTAAAAGCATTTGAAATAACATCTATATTAGGTAAATAGGTCAATGTTCAACGGATATATATCTTACATTTTTACGTCGAACAAGCGTGGCTTATTTCATGATAATTTTTAGTCGCACTTTCGCACACATCGATATGACGATATTCCAAAAAAAAAGGTTATCCGAACGAGTAGGCTATATTTTGGCTTTTAAATAATATATTTTTATAATTTTGTTATTTTATATTTATAGTTTATAATTATTTATAATTTTTCGTTTTGTTCCCTAACAATCATATTGTTATGTGTATTTATATTATAATTACATAATTATTCAAGTATTGTACAATCAATAGATTTGCATTGAGCGAGTTTAGGGCCATTATTTTTTGATTTTATGTATATCAATACTAAATAATCATTAAATCAGACTATTTAAAGAAGCGGTTAAAAAACGGCTTACGTCCCCTTTTATAGATACACAATTATTATTGTTTTTGTGCATTTTAAATAAATATTTAATTAATTTTATTGTTACATGGGTACAATATTTGACGATTGCTATAATTAACGACACTTTAAAATCGCCATTAGGTATGGCATTAAACTATTACACCAAAATTTGTTCTCTATATATTATACAGTGTGATTCAACAAAATATGCTCAGCCTCTTACGCATCAAAAATGTAGTTAATCAAATCAGATTTTCAGAATTTTTAAATTTACTTTTACACTGTATTTTCAAATTCTTAAGATTTTTTCTAGAACTCACAAGTGTCCTGTTGATATACAAATATACAATGTCTGATTTTTAAACGAGAACCCTCCTTTTATACTGTAAGTTATTTAACGAAAGATTTTTCTGAAAATGTTGACGTATCAAAATCAAAATTCTAACTATTAATTTTTGAGTTTTTTAATTTTGTGTATTAAAGATAATAATAATTTTGAAAAATATTGTGACTGTGGTGATTTGAAAATGTTCGTAGGTTCCTGCCCAATTAATATTAATCTATCAACATTTATAATTTGTAAAACTATTTTTAGGACTAGTATCCTTAGTATAAATATTTTATTAATATCTTAAAAACAACTTGTTGATAATTTAAATTAAGTAGGCACATCAACATTTTCAAAAAAAATATCCACTTTATAATTTTCAGTAAAAAAGGCGAGTTTTTATTTAAATAATAGAAAGTTGAATCGTCATAATAAGACACTCCTTATTCCATTCAAAAATACAATTTATAGACTTCAACAAAAGGAAAAAGTAATTCAATCAAAATTAAAAGTTCATTATAAGAAAAAAATTTATTAAACAGATATAACATTATACTCGTAACAACGAAAATTAATAAAATTATCAATATCAACTCTAATAACTATAAGCGGGGCCCGCATTGGATTTGCTTATGTGGTTCGTTTAATAAATAACTAGTGGTGTAAAAATAATAAAAAGGGAGCGTGGGCAGGGATCTAGAAAGTCTTTGAGGAATTTTAAAATTAATTAAGGATAAAAGGTACGGAGAATCAACTTTACCTTATCGTAACCCATTCATGTAGGTACCTATCACGGATGTAAACTATATCTATAACTGTTCTACCTACCTAACTACTCTTTAATCCTGAAATATCTCTATGATCAACCATAATGAGTTCAATTCAAGGATATCAGCAATGTTAGTAACATAAAAAAGAATATAGGAAATAAGTTCGTAGATTATTTAGGTCCAATAAATTTTAATGATATCTGAAAAAAATATTTTTAATAATGTTAATAACAATAATTATGAATTTAAGAAAAAAACTATTGTAAACTGGTTGTTAGTTGAACTTTAAATTTTAATTGTATACCATTTAAGAAATCAGTATCTTAAATATTTTATTTTAACCCTTAACTTGACAGACCTTGAAAATCACAACTAAAAATTTGAAAGTTGACCATTTTTGACTAATTTGAAATCTCTGAGTTCATAAATGATAAAAAAAAAATGTAACTCTTTGAGTTTTTGAGTTATGAGTTGTAACCAAAAAGATACATCATCAAAAATCCATGGTTCATGTTGTATATCTAAAAAGATATATTACCAAACAACCATATACAAAATGACAAGAGTAAAATTTTACTTATTTGTTTACAAATCAACATTTAAAAAAAAAAAAAATGTTTTTTGTTCAATTATCAGTCAAAATTTGTGTTTATGGATTTTAATGTTTACTTACAGATTCTAAGAATATAATGCATTTGTACAAAACATTTTTTAAAAATTTTCTTTTATTAAAAGTCAATCTATTAAATCATTAATTAAACAGTTTTTCACCACAATTTTCCCATTGTTTATTAACAAAATAAAGTATTTAATAATTCAGCACTTAATAATGTTTAACATTTTTAGAATATAAAGTAATTATTAATTATTTAAAATCACAAAAAAATATCACAGCAATTACCTTATTGCATACTTATTAAATAAAAACAATATAAAATTAATTTTTAACTTTAAGTTTTAACAAATAATTAATAATTATTATAGGAACATTTGTTTCATTTTTATGTATAGAAGTCATTGTAGCAGTTTCTTTTTCTCACTGTACATAATCTTGTATTGCATTTTGTACATATATATATGGTTTGACCTTTTTTACAATAACGGCAGTGACCCTTAATTGTCCGAATAAGGAAGCAGTCATATTTATCAAACTTAACATCATCAATAGGCCTTAGAACAACAGTTCTTATAACCTTCTTTCCTTTTTCTGTGGCATTATTTTTAGTTAATTTTCTACATACATTTGATGGTCTGTTTCTTTGATTTAATGCGATGACAATATTTATTCGAAATCCCTTCAAGAGCATTATTTTTTGATGTTTATACTGGCGACAGTCTTGTCTATACAATATCCAAGCATTATTGAGACACACATCAAGCAACTGTGAAAACACTGCCATGTATCATTTGTGTGTCTTGAGTTCTATTCTGTACAATGCCACCAGCATGTCTGCTAAGTCCACACCACCCATATGAGTATTATACTCTTTTACTATTTTTGAAAATGGTACATCTATATAACATTTTGTGACTTTTGAAATTTTGAATATCTGTTTACTGTCTTTATGGAATGTAAGGATACAAAAGAACTGGCTAAACAAACTGGTTTATTATCTAGCTATTTAAAAGCTAAGACTTTTTTTTTTTGTCACATTTATAACTATATCTTCCTTTGTTTTTTTTAATTTTTTTTTCTTTTAATAGGAGCAAGTCCGGATTTTGGTTTGGCTTTCGCCTCACACGTGTTCCTCGTCTTAGCCTTTAGCTATTCAAGGGACACACGAGTCTACGTTCAGTTTTTACACCTCACGCACGTCTTCTATGGAACACAAGCACCAGTAATTGACCGTACCCTTTTTGAAATTGGCTATTCGGCGCCTCTTTCTCGTCGGGTCGACGCTTTTCACTATCTAGCAATTACTTACTAACCACAGCCACCACGTTGAAGCCGAGGTAGGTTCCTCAACCTTAGAGGGGCATCGTCTCCCGGGAAGCAAGCCTCCCTGGTGTCCGATGGGGCTCCCCTCTCCCATGATACTAACTTGTGTTGAGAATGACGTTAGATAGGTCAACCCGTGATTTTTGATCTCTACCACTATTCTAGCTCCCAATAGCCGGCTAGTGGTTGGCCTGACGAAGGATTTTTAGTCAGAGACCAAAGGTCCTCCGGTCCAGCAGGGTGCCTATTAGTCCGGGTGGTTTTCGATTTCCCTGGGTACCACCACACCCTCTCCTCCTTGATGATCGCCTTTTACGATTAGCCAGGAGTGCCGGTAACATATTCTCTTCTCCCTGTCACCAGGGTGTTTTTCTTTTAACAGTGGGCAATTACGAAGTCTATTTTCTTGTACAGTACCTAAACTAAGTGTGCCATATTTTTTTCTTAAATGATAAATTAACTCGGGGTGGTAAAAAAGTTATAAGAAACATAACACTCAAACTTTTATTAGGTATAGTTTTTGCTAATGCAAGTATTACCTTTTGGCCAAATCTGAAATATTTGTTTTCATAAGCAGTAAAAGTAAATTTATCAAATGTGGTTTCACCACTGTAAGGAAAAAAAATCATATACCATACCGTTGATTCCAAATCTCACAAAGAATTTGTCTCACAAAGAATTTGAATCCCCATTTCTTAGGTTTCGATTTTATATACTGTCTACGACTTCCAGTTTTTTTACTTTGTATGGTATCATCATTTTGTCCACTGAGAATTTTTTTCCTTGTTCTTGTTTCAAACAGTTTCTGCGTATAATATCTAACAATGGTTGTACTTTGTAAAATCCATCAATTTAGGTTGTATTCTCCATATTATTATTAACATTATATAGGTAGGTTTTATTGTATTCTAACAACTCATTAACCTCGCCACAAGCTCTGCTTAATGGGATAAATTAAAAAATAATAATACTTATTGTATCTCTATTGTTTATTTAATAAAAAAAAAAGAGGCGCGTCGTACGTAGGGTATATCTAAAATAATATAAATATGTGCTCTTTGGCATCCGAATTCGTGTCGATTGTAATATAATATTGTATCAAGTTGGAGAACGGACAACTATGGGTTGGTTCCCAATTATTAGCAAATTGGTTCTCGGGTGGTCTAAAGCGGTAACATAAGAATTAGGTAGTTCCAATTCATTGGCGGAACTAGACATTTTCATTAGACAGGGCCATTTTTTCTGGTCAATTCTTGATATTATTTTTATTTTTACTCATTTGTGTATTTGTATAAATTTAGTTCATTATTTACAACTGTATATACTATTTTCCTATTTCCATGTCCATGCAATGTTGCGTCAGTGACGTAAATAGAAATAATTCTTGTGGAGTACAATAGATAGCAACTAACATGTGATTTAGCATCTATACTATTATAATCGAGAAGTCAAGAACATTTAAGATGGGCGAATGCAATTACAAAATATAAATAAAACACTAAATTATTATTTGTGCATTCCACATTATATTAAATTTCGGCTAAATAATAATGATTATTATTATTTGTTTAACTAAGAAATAAATCATAATATTTATTTTGAGCATATTTATTAATTTTCAATTTTTTTTTTTTTTAATATCTACCCGTCATATTAATACATTATTAAGTAATATCTATAGATTATAAGTAGAGCATACCTATCCCCATTAATACAGTGTGCGATAAGCCTAGGCCAAAGCTCAGTTGCCCAGGCCACAGTTCCAATAGGCAATGAACTTTCATTTTTATGAAAATGATAAACTATGTTAAGTTTTAGTTTTAATTTAGAAGCAAGTAATGAACATTTTTAAATTTACAAATATAAAATGCTGAAAGTTTCCATGTTATGCACTAGTAAGACAGGCAACATGTGTGGGTATAACATCCTCTTAATATATTATTCAAAGTGTATCTAGAAAATCTGACAATTTTATATTAAAATTATATTTGATTGAGTCATATTTTTGTACTATAATCTATAGGTACTTACAACTGTTGTGTACGGCTCTGCCAGTGATCCAAGTATTAATTGTTTGCTGAAGCGTTTTAATTAACTCAATACCATTTTCACCAGTTGAATATAAAATAGTTGTATATTAAGTAAAAACACTAGTTATAAATTTAATTGTTTCTACAAGTTATGTGGTATGAAGGTGCTCAGGAATCAGGACCAATAGCTATGGTACATCTAAAAAAGTTATACTGTGGATTCCCTTTTAAACGGTGTTCCCGTTCCTCCTTTATTAGACTGTTGGTCCTACAATAAACTGCATAAAATAACAGTTTTTTTTCATTGTATGATATAATGGAGCATAATATGAAGAAATCTGACCCTCTTTCTAATAATGTAATATTTGGTATTACATTATTTCATAATTACTATTTTTCAAAGCTAATGGTAATTATAGTAAATTTTTGTACAAAATATTAAATAATACGCAATGAATGAGATAAATGATTATGTCTCATTTTATTTTTTCATTTAACTTATTAGTAATAATGTAATTACTATTATAAAGTACAAACAAGTGTATTATACATATTTCTTAAACATATTTTAATAAGATCTAATATAATGGAAAAAATGTTTTTATCACATAATTCACACAAATGACATACATAATAAATATAAAAAAAATATTCTTATAAGAACACAAAACCAACAATGTGGTACAGGTTTAAAAAACATGTTGTATAATATTCTTAGTCACTATGTAATAAATATTAAAACAAAATAAAAATACTTATATGCCAGGTTACATGAACAACTACTAAACTTTTAACAAATCAATAGTGAGCTAATGGTTCCTTATGATTATGATTTAGTGGCCCATGATTGGTCCATTAAATTTTATTGAACCGTCAAATTAATACATTTTTTATGCAACCTGGCATTAGTAATATAGAGTAACAAGATTTACAGTCTTAAGTTAAAACTTAACTTTAGGGTATTTTTATAATTCAATGATAACATTATATACTTATATACACAAATATAATGTTCGATTTGGTATTGTAAAATTATCACTAGTTACATAATATGACAATACGTACTACATACATTAACAAGTAGGTAACACAACATAGAAATGAAGACAAACAAAAATAAATCACAGGATAAGAACCTATATAGTGTATTGTATATAGGAAAATGTGTCCAATTTATAACCAGTAAGAAGCAATATTGAATTAACAAATTGAACAATTTGAATATTATAAAAGACATGCAATACATAACGCTAAGCAGACCACAAAAAATATACATGTTTTTGGACTAGATACAATTTTGTTTTTTATTACCTGGTAGTTGGTACCATATTTGGAATGAGTGTTTGATAAATAACTGAATATAGTTTACACAGTGATATTGTCTTCCAAAATGTAACAAAAACAATTATTAAATGTAAATAATATGATGTATAAGATTGTTTTTGTTTTTACAAATTCCATTTACTATTTATCCTACCTCTCACACTGCGACTAGGTATAATGAATATATGATAATGTTATTATTATATAAACGACAACAAATATTCATATTCAAGGAACTTCGGGTTCTTGTATTGGTATGACACCAACTCCGACCCCACCTTCATGGGCACACATGGAAGCCGCAAACGTCCAACAGTCAGCTTTCGGGTCGTACACTTCTACAGTGGGCAGATTCAAAAAACCATCATACCCACCAATAGCCCACAATTTTCCAGCATTGGCTACCAATGCCACACGACTCCTTGTTACGTTCATTGATGCCACAAATCTCCACCTGTAGAACCACAGTAGTAAATTTAACTAATTAAACATCATATTTTATAAGTCACTACTTGTCTATCTGAGGATCATATTCTTCAACAGTTTGTAAGAATGTTGATCCATCATATCCACCACATGCATAAAGTTTACCATTCAATGTGGCTACTCCTAAGCGACAACGTTTCATTAACATAGGTGTTACAGATAGCCATTGACCTGTATACGTATCATATCGTTCAACCTGTAAGTAAAAATAAAATATTAATCATTATTGGAACAATGGTTGTAATTCTTTCTATCATTAGTAAAGGGATGGTGTTTAATGGAATTATATTCTTTTTTTCCATAATTAGTATTACTTGTATAATTAAATAGAAATTTGTGTTATAGATTTAAAAGAATGTTTTTATAGTTTTTTTTGCATATATTTGTATATTTTGATGAATTTTTTTAAGAGCATATTTTGGGTATCTTTTTTTAAACTTTATGCACATTTTTTTTGTGAACATTTTCATTATAAAAATTAATCAAATTTTTATATTTTAAGACTTTAGAGCTATTTATTTACCTATTTTTAAATTTTGCAGATTGTTATTACTAAATTTTTATAGCATATTATGCATATTTTGATGTTTTATATTTTTATACTGCTTATTATACAATATGTATAATTGATTTTTAGTGTATTCAGGTAATATTACCTTATAAGTCATAATCATTATCAACTTACAGAGTCAAAAATACTTAGACCATCGTGGCCTCCAAGAATATAAATATAACCATCAAACGCAACTACACCGCCGGCACTTCGATGTTTTTGCATTGGTGTAATGATTGTCCAGCGATCTAAATCAGGTTGATAACATTCGACAATATTTAATGAACTGACTCCATCAAATCCTCCACACACATATAGTCGATCGTTTAGAGCAGCTGCTCCAAGGGCACTAAATTATAATATAATAATTATTTTAAGCAATATTTTAATTTATGTAAGAATTGAACAATTATTGGACATCAATATATTTTAAATAATCAAATGCTTGTCTCAATAAATTAAAAAATCTGTTATATAACAGAATAACTAACCTACGCTTTCGATGCATTGGTGAAACTATATTCCAAGATTTTGTTGCAGGATCAAATACTTCTACTGAAGATAGTCTTTCAATTCCATTATACCCTCCAAACGCATATAATTTATTATTTAGTACGGCTACGCCAACTCTACTACGTAATATGCTCATAGCTTCTGCAAGCTCCCATCGTTCAGTCAAGGGATTATAGACTTCTACAGTACTTAGTGAATCACCTAAAATCAAAAATTTGTTATGTATTATTACCAAGGTAAGAAATGTTATCCAAATTATTTAACTATAAAAATACCTGATTTTGTAAGTCCACCAACTGCATATATATGTCCACGAAGATAACTGACACAGCGAGGTCTAGTGCGAAAGCTTTGTAACAGAAGTCGTCTTTCGGGCATTAAATGGTAGTCTTTAGCTTCATCTAATAAATCTCTAATCAATAAATAAATAAATGTGACATATTATATTCAACATTATTACAATATAACAAATTATATTATTATAGATAATAATTGTTATAGATCATAAGATTAGGTAATAAGTATAAATTCTTATAGAATTTTAATTGTGACTGTCTTATCCAAACATACTTAATAATTAATTGATTACATTTCTTAACTATATTTAAGAATTATATAACATAATAATATATGAACTGATTTTCATTAAAATAAACTGTATCAATCAATTAAAAAATGAGATAATAAATAAAATAATATTTTTTAAAAGTATTTCAACATATTTACAATAGTCGATTTGGAATTATTTGCTTTCTAAAATATATATACTGAATATACCTAAATACCTTAAATCATTTTAAATGCATACCTAAGTAAATATTAATGCAATATTGTGAAAATTCTAAACAAATTCGTTACAAATAAAATATGATAATTTATATTTATATACCCAGGAACTTATAAACTGCTAGAATTTTTAACCTGCATTCGTGAGATGATCTAATTAATTCTTCAGTGGCAACTCGATCAGCCAAATAATGAGGTGAAAGTAATGGTAATCTTACAGCAGCGAGCAATTGAGGAAAACATTCTTGTCTTAATTCGTCTTGTTTCACCCAGCGAATAGTTGCTTCGAATACCTAAACAAAATTATAATAGGTATTTTTCTATTCAATTTTTTACTTAATTATTGTAAAATCAATATTACCTGTTCTTCAGATGCTTGTAGCTCATCTTTATTGACTATATCAATTATTTCAGAAATATTTAGATTTAAGAAGTCTTCAGATAGTGATATATCAGGAAAATACTGAGCTATATATCTATTAGAATCAGTCATTAAGCCATAGCAGCCCAATGAATCAGCTAATGTGCGTACTTTTAAAACATTATTTTGATGAAACCTAAAATGTAATACATTATTATGAGTTCTGGCATTGGGTAAACAAACCACATAGCCAAAATATGTGTATAAAAATTATTTGAATTTAAAATTTAGATATATCTATAATGTATATTAATATATATTTTAAATACAATATTAGTGCATACTATAATATTACAAAGTTATATATTTGATTAACATTCAGATTGAAGTCTTTAATTATGACGTAAAAACAAAATAAATTATTATTATTTTCACAACATAAAGTACAATATTATATGTTAAGTATGCAAATATTAAAAAAAAATATAGATTATGTAGATAACCTAAGCTTACAAATTGCACAAATACTTTAGAACTAAAACTTTATTAACTTAAATTAAATAAGATTTTTATTAATTTGTGGCAAGTAGTTAAGTTTATTCATTTTTAAGTTACCTACTCTACCTCAATAACATTATAAGCTCATGATTGAAATAATGTATTATTTTAATCATAAGTAAGTTGTTTTAAACATTTAACCATAAATTACAAGAGATTTTACTAATTATTTTGCTATACAATATATAGAAGATTTTCAAGAAGAGAAATGTGATATGTTGGTAGTGACTTGTATTAAAATCAAAGTTCAATACAAGTCGGCATGTTTCGCTAGTATACTACACATGTAACTTCTTGAACATTCAATATTGAGCCAATACATATCGATATACTCCATTTTCTTCCTTGAAAATCTTGATATACAATTACATAATTTCAAACAAATATTTTTTACTATACCTAGTATTATTATCATTTATTTTTACAAATACTTAACATTATTTTGAAATAAAGATTTTTCACTAAAAAATTTTTAACTATGTGCCTGTTATAGTCGTAACATGTACCACATAAAATTAAATTTTAATTACCTTTCTTTAATGAATGTTGCACAAGCGTTTCGTACCCATTTC
This sequence comes from Pentalonia nigronervosa, assembly GCA_014851325.1. NCBI lineage: Eukaryota > Metazoa > Arthropoda > Insecta > Hemiptera > Aphididae > Pentalonia > Pentalonia nigronervosa. Next base: position 116,960 of record JACXSJ010000276.1, read on the forward strand.
AACTGCAAAAATGAAGCTCCAATTAATAGTGACTGAACATTATTAACATTTATTGATATTCTACCACTGTATGCAAAATTAATCAATGCTTCTAATGCCCTATATATAAAAAAAAATTTAACATTGTTTATACATATTTTTAAACTAATCTTACTCAGGATCAATTCCATGCATTACAATATCTTTCTGGGTACTTTCAATCATGTTGTGTGTAAACATAGCATTAAAATATGGAACCGTGGCAGCTAACACTATGCGATGGGCACTAAACGACATATTTTCTACCTGATCAAAAAAAAATAGTTACCTAATTTATAACATTCAATAAAGAACAATATCTATTTATTTATTAAAAATTGGCTTACTTTCAACGTGACATCACACAGTTTTCCCATCCGACGTATGCCCTCAATCATCGAGAAACTCTGAGAAAACAGATCAGCCTGATGGTACACAAAATATTCGTTTTCAATTGACGACGATTTCGGAAACGGTATTTTTATAGAAGAATGCAATTTGGCTGGGTTGAAAGGCATGTTTTGTTGATTAATCGTCGCCTCCAGTGCCATATCGAAAAGCATTGGTCTGTCCTTTGAGCCCTTGCAGTGTAACTTACGCGGAAAGGGATATTGACCACAACCACAGAAACAAAAATCTACCAACAAAAACACACAGTTGGAATGGATCATATAAAGCTGGTATATTTAGGTAGCCCATATCGATAAATAAAATAATTAGGAAAATATTTATAAGCCCGTATGCGTTAATAGTCCCGACGTTATGTGGTACATAACATTATATTATATAGCATTGCATAAATGTAAGTTAATTAAAGAGGGTCATGGATATTTCCTCTTAGATCATATAGGTACATTGTCATACTATTTTTAAACATATAGACAATATTTTTTAATGTACATAGAGTTACTTACTATAGTATAAATATTTTAACAAAATAAAGTAGAACCGAATTAAATATCCAAATGTCTATGAAAATAATATAAAAAAAAAGATAGCTACCTATTAGGTATTTAGATAGCAGCTCTCGTATACAGATAACTATGATAAATAGATAACTGTGATATTAACCAATGAAAACCATTGTACTGCTTAAAGTTATCTAACTGAGGTCGGGGCAGTTGTCCGAAAAATGATAAGGATCCGGGACGAAAGACGACGGCATTTAATTTGTTGCCAACATTAAATTTTCAAAAATTATACTATAAAATTATTTTTTTATTTGTGTAATGACACTATTCAACTAAATAATTATTATTATATTATATATAATTGATACTTATTATATTTTTTTAAATCTACCACTGAGTATTTCTTCTGCAATCATAAAAAAGGTAATTAATTATTAAAATCCATTTTTGTTATATATGACAACAATATGTATGACAAACATTTATAGTTGAAAACTTAATAGTCATTAGATCGAAATACTGAAATCGTAAACTACAAAATACGCGGGAATTATATAACTTTTATCAATAGGAATATAATAATAATAATAATTTATATTTCAACATTTCAATTACAATTGTTGGTAGTACTTTTTCGATTTTCGGGTCCTTATTATTTTTCGGAAAACTGCCAGTCACCAATCTAACTGATAGTATATAGTACAGTCAGTAACCACTGTTACCTGTATACTATAACCATAGAACAATAATTGGGCATAGACCTGTTAGAATTCAAAATAACCATAAGCATCTTTTCTTTTATAGGTCTAGACACAACCAAGATTAAAGATAAAATAATGTATATCTTTGATCGTGCAGATTGTCTGTACCACAGAACTTAACTTAACTCATACTTCATAGACTCCATGACTTACTGAATGGTTAAAGATAATAACTGTTAACATAACGAGTAACGACTATTTAGAACTGTTTTAAACTTTCCGCCTTCCGTTTAAATTTTCAGTTAAAATCCCCGCCAGTCTATACACTATTTTACATTTATATTGTTATACGCTAAACTTAACTATCAGTTGAATCAAATTTAGTTGGACATTGTTATGACGGCTCTAATTTCGGTTCTTTCGAGAGACTAAACATTAGAATACTTCGTTGGTTAATTTTGTTCTATTTGTGAAAAATTTAAAATGGCTAGGAAATGTATCGTTTGTGAGGCGATAAATGATGGAAAAAGTAAAAAAAAATTTCATGTGTAAGTACTTTTTGGTTTATATTTATTATTTTAGCAATAATTTATGACTCTAAAATGTATAATAACCTTGTGTTATATTATTAAGGTTTCCTAAATGCCGAAAGAAACTGTGGATGAAAGCTTTAGGGATTGATTTTGTTTACACGACATCCACAGTATGTTCAGATCATTTTTCAGCTAAAGATTATGAATCAAGTGGAGTTTTGAAGCCAACTGCTATTCCTCAGTAATATTATTTAACTTTATATTAATCTGATTTTTGAGTGGGAATATAATATTAAATGTATTCTCAAAAATAAATGCTCTGTAAGTAATGTATCTATTATAAATAGAAACTTAATTTTCCAGTAAACAAAATGGATCAAAACTTGATAAGAAAAGCTCTATTACCGATAAAAACGTGAACAATGATATGGAAAAATTATGTAATGAATCTGAAATATCTGTTGCTCCGAGGTAATTTATTATTATAAGTTATAACTATGAAATAATTTGATTTCAAATAATTGTATACTCATGTAATCATTGATGAAATATTCATATAATTAATAGGGTAAGTAGTCGGTTAGTTAGCGCCAGAAATAGTATTGCAGCCATGACCAGCACCACTTCCATAAATGATGAATCTAAAACCCTTGTTACTCCTAGGTAATTAATTATTATAAGTTATAACTATAAAATAATTTGACTTCAAATAATTGTATATACATGTAATTATTGATGAAACATTCATATAATTAATAGGGCAAGTAATCGACTAGCTAGTACCAGAAATAGTATTGCAGCCGTGACCACCACCACTTCCATAAACGATGAATCTAAAACCCTTGTTACTCCTAGGTAATTAATTATTATAAGTTATAACTATAAAATAATTTGACTTCAAATAATTGTATATATATATGTGTAATTATTGATGAAACATATTCATATAATTAATAAATTTGTACATGTATATAACTAATAGAAAAAGGCGTCGACTAACTTGCATTAAAATTAATGTTGGAGCCTTGACCATCGCTTACAGCCCTGTGGAGTCGAATTCCAATTCCCAATTTTTGAGGGTATACTGTCTCTGTGGCAAATGTGACGCGCCTTCTCATCTACTTTAAAGAAGGCTCTGGAACCTTTTCGTGTAAATAAGCCATTTTTTTTAAAAAAATTGCAAATTCACGATTTTCAAAGAGCTGCCCTGGTTAAAATGCTAAGGATGCACTGGATTGATGCATTTTCCAAAAAGTTACAGATTGCATTCTAAGGAGCCGCAGGTTCCCGACCCCTGCACTAAAAACAGTAATGCTATACATAAAATAGCTCAAATCTGTGTCAGGAAATAAATCATTTTGCACTTTCTTTGGCAATTGGAAGTAACATTATGGGTTTTTAGTGCAGCATTTGAATGTATGGAAAGTAGGGAACTAATTACTTTATATTCTTTAGAATAATATATTATATCCATGTGTCTCCTTCTTACGAACGCATAAGATATCAAATTTTAATTTTAGAATAAACCATTGAACTATATTATTTGAACTATTTTTTTATATCCGAATGAATTTTGTTATTTTAATTTTTGTAAATAAATTATCATTAATTTATTAACAAATTAAAAGGTAAGAATATTATCTAGAGCCTTAAAAATGTTTTTTTTAAAAATATTTTGTTTTAAAATAAGTTTTAAACATAAAAAAATGTAATTAAGGTTATCAAAAACTTATGAGGGACCCTTGATAATATTATTACTTTTAAATTTAGTAATATATCAATTCACTAAATTATTAAAGATAATAGAGTTAAATGGATTATTCTGAACGTTAAATGTTTTATGTTATGCATTACTGAAGACAACATAAAAGAATATAACATTCTCTTAATACGATCATGTATAATACTTATAACTTTGCAACTTTAAAGTTCAAATTTGTATGTTTAATTCACAATTATAGTAATTTTGACTTTTTGTTTGTTGAACCTATTGTATATAACAAACCTAAAAAAAAGTAAGTTTAATATTTTTACATATATATTATGTCATATAAATAAATATTTTTGTTCTACACAAAGTATGAATAAGCCATTTTCATTTACCAAACAATCGATTTCACAAAGTGGGTACAACATTTATATACATATTAGAATAAACAACAATCATAAATATAATAAAATTCTAATTTATATGAAAAAATAAAGTAAGAGTAGGTATTTGTCATTATCAGTAACTATTCAGATATATTGGGAACTATTGTCATAAACTCATGAATAATCATATATTTTGAATTTAGAGTTCTTTAAACCATGTAACTGCTCGAGTGTTCAAGTTATATAGACCTTGCAGTATCCCTTGAATTGAGTATAAGCTTGACTCCGCAATGATGTGAAAATGAGATACATTGTTTGATGAGCATCTTATTGTAGCACCAAGTGCATTAACTCCAGATGTGCACATAACGCAATGTATACTCTATTCAGTGAAAGAACACCTCATGTGTCAACAAAAATTGGTTTTTCTGTATATTCCCACGTGGCACCATGCCATAGGGAACCAGTTTCAGTGGCAGGGGGATGCGCAAAATCTGTGTATTCTCTCGTTGAACAGAGTATAGAGAAACGTTCAAAGCCGCTGTTAATTAATATCACGCACTTATTTTTTAAATACTAGGTTTCAAAAAAAAAGTTTTAGGTATGGTTACTTATATTTTACATATTATACATATTATTTTTATACTAATTTCATTCATAAAAATGATCTCAAATTGCAATGCACAAGTATCGTCTCCTTATTTTCATTCTATTCTATTTTTATTACATTTGCTTCATTCATACTTAACTTTTTTAACTTGTTACCTTGTGTTCTTGTTATTTTTTTTTTTTTTTGAATATAGGCGAACTAGTGGATGTTTTTATTTATTAATATTTATATATTCAACTGATTTTAATGCAATATTTTTTTTTTTTTTTTGTTATTTAAAATCCTAATTGCTTCATTGAATTTCTTGTTGATTGTTGCCAACACTTATTATTGAACTTGTATTTAGTATGGTGATCAACTTTAATTTATTATAAGTTCTTGAATTACTGGATTTTTTTTTAAGAATATTTGGTATGAGTTGTACTTTTAGTGAAGTTTGTTGAACCTTTGAATAATTCTTGTCTTTGGTCTTAACTTCTATTTCACTTATAGAATTATAAAATACTCGTCCATGAGTATGATAGGTTTATAAATATTATTTTGATTATGCTGTTGGTGCAGAAACAAGTAAGTGTAAATTCAAGTATTACATTGTTTGCATTTCAAACATAAATCAAGCGTCACATGTATCATTGTGTTTAGACTTCACTGACATAAATCGAAGAAAACTAGTCAGGCAAAGGGATGTTCTCTGGCAAAATGCACATCATAAAAGAGTATAGCATAAAATCAACAATTCCTCTGTATTTTTGTGCTAGGATGAAGTACCTTAGTAAATACCAAACTAAGTATAAATTAACATTTATACTTAGTTAACACTCTTACTACCAATAAATTCGTTTTCCTAAAGGTGATATACTTTTATTACATTTATATTTTAACATTTATTCAATAAATATGTAATTTGATAAATCAATGGTTAATTCTAAACTTCTTTGTACACCTCATGGAGATGCCCTAGTTAAAAACTAATTTTTTGTTTATAAATCCTTCACTCAGATTATATGCCCATTCATTCAACCATGTTAATACTATACTTAAAGTGCATGAAAAAATAATTTTTATATCAATAAATATTGTTCTATACATAGCCAAAACTATATGTAAAACCTACTGCACAAAAATAAAATTAAAAACTGTTTGATGCTAACCAAACTATTCAAATAGGTACCTACTATAGTCAAAATGTTTAACTAATATGGTTATTACACTTTCTAGACTAGTTTATCTAGTCGAAGAATTATTGACATTTCATAATGTGATTGAATAAGCTCAATTTGTGGTCTTCAAAATCATGACGAATAAACCAAAAACATTATGATAAGCAATATTGAATTTGCTGTTGAATTTACTGTGGAACTGTTACGGGCTACGACTAATAAGTCGTACCACCGATATTATATTATATGTAGAAATATGTGTAAGGTCATTTTGAATAACAAGTTAAATAACTATTTATTATAATCTTAAATGTCACATACACACATATATATATACATAAATGTGCACTAGAGGAGACCCGCTTTGCAATTTCTAGAAACGCTGTAGTAAGTACTGGCTCGGCTCTAATCATAAATTAAAATTAACATCACAATTAAATGTCATTACGCCGAAAGTACCGCAACTGCAAGAAGCGACAACTACATGGCCGCTGGACGAGGTTACGATGGAAAGCAGCACGAGAAAACCATATAAAATGGAAGCCAAAGGACAGGGTAGGCAGATGTACCAGAGCCGCTGAGTCCAAGGCACCTCCACGTCAAAATCGCGTCTATACACATACATGCACACTTTTACTTGAACAAGTATACGTATTTATATTGATATTAATAAATAGATAATTAGTTACTATTTGCATACGTTTATTTATAAAACTATCATCATAAGGATCGCTGGTAGATGCACGTAACAGAATGATTCATAGCCATTTGTGCTCAATGAAAAGGAAGATGAACACTCAGCCCACATTTCAGGAAAGAATCGACTATCTGTCATTATATAATTTTGAAAAATATAATCGAACACTGTCTATTTTGTTGTCTGTCGGTTTGATAGCCCCATAAGTCGTCTGTGAAACAATCCAAGATTTCTGACTGTAAGAAAGACCAAATAAATGTTTAAGCCCTCTTTCAGTTTCAGAATATTTGTCTCTAACTTATTATCAATATTACCATAATCATCAACACACGTCACACGTTCTATCGATTAGATATCGGTGATATACGAGTCATGTAGAGACTAGAGACGACGTAATACACACAAGCATCGGCGACATAGATTAGTATATTATAATGATCGGCGATTATGATGCTCACCGATTACAAGAGTATATTATATAATTAATTTTGGTATAGAAATTATGTCCAATATTTTTTCGGTAATCCGTTTGAAAAATTAATTTTAAATCTAAAAATACGGTACACCGACAACCGGTATATCGACCTCAAATCAGTAGACCGGTATTAATGTCAGTAGTTTTCAGTTTTTACTCTTTCGCAAAACCTTTTTCGACGGGAGCTGTTTGGGATGCGCCGGTAAAAATGTATTTTGAGAAAAATATAAACTCGCTGTGCATTATACTACACAAACTATAAATAAAGTCGTAAATCTATTTCATAACAAACTTAAAAAATAGACCAATGAATGAGAAAATTATCTTTATAAAACTAAAATAAGTCGATCAAAACAAGGTGAAATTGTCTTTTTCTTTCGGCACTATTTTGCATAAAATTTGTGCCCGACAGCCGGACAATAGTATTCTTGTGTGTTCTTTGACTAGTGCATCTAAGAATCATTGTAGGTAGCCACGACAGAAATAAAACCCCCATTTCCGAACAATTATAAATCGATTAGAATTTAGAGCAATGACTATGAAAATGAAATAATAATAACACAACAAAGTGTAAAATAAATGATAATAAGTAAATTTATTTTATGACAAAACAAGAAAGAAATATTTGTTTTCAATTATTACTACATTTAGAACAACTTACAATAAACCTTATTTTTAATTTTCAACCCTTAGCTATAAAAATTGAACATTTTATACATTTTTAACCACAATTTTTTTTAAATATTCAATATTTTGACGTCCAAATTTTAATTTAAAATGCCTATAAAAATTTATAATCTAAAAAAAATATTTCATTAAAAAAATTAGACAAGTTAATAATATGAAAAAAAAATGATAGTCGATACGAGGGCCTGCAGGAATATTCATTTTAAAAAGCAAAAAAGAAATTTAATTAATATTTTTTCGGCAAAGAAGAAAAAGTGTGAATGCAGTCTAATTGACCAATTCTTAACACGTTTAGTTAAATATGCCTGCAAGTGCCCATGTCTCATCAATTATTCTTTTTGGTTACTAAACTTAATGTAAATATATATACTTTTAAATTTAAAAGCCAGTTATGCCGGTGTGATCTCTATTAATAATCATTCCCTTGTAAAAATTAATTATAATGTGTAATTTTTTGGGATTAAAAATCTGGAGATTAGACTGCTATCAAAATCTTTTTTCTACCTATAGAATTTTTTTTAATTTTTAATTTTTTTGTTTTTTAAAATGAATATAATGCTTGCAGGCGTCCATGTTCCTCTCACAATTTACTTTCAGCCCCTAAATTTAAGGTAATTAAGATACTATATCTATACTACAATCTTAGTTCATGGCAGTTAACACAGACATTTTTAAACGTTTTTATACAGAGTGGCTTAGATGACCAAGGGGATTTAGTGACAAGAGTACCAATTGACATACGAGGATCTAGTTAACCGGGGATCTAGGTGATGCGTCATCCAATTCACAGTGTTGTTGATTATAATATCACAGAATAAATATTATTTATTTAATTCTGTGATAATATTATATCACGGTGAATACTGATTAGGTAAATACAGTTTAAACTTTAAATTTTAAATTAGATTTCATAGATACCTAATAAATATGATATTTTATAAAATTTGACATTCCCTGTGAGTATTGACCAGTATTTACTGCTTGCAGATTTCAACTCGAATGTCGAAGCTAATATAGGTTACTATAGGTTATAAGTACTACCTTACGGGTCACAGGGTTGTAGTGCATCCTGTAAACTATATATTCGTTATATTTTAACAGCGTTATTTTTAGTATATTAATATTGTTTTTAGAGTAAGTAAATACCGTCTAAAATGGATTTCATGTCAACTGATTTTGATCTGGCAGAAAACATATTTTACTTCCACAATCTTGAATTAAAAAGTTTGTCTTTTGTGCTCGACTGGGATACAGATGAAAGATTTTATTTTAATCTTTTAACCGTAAGTATTTATATTGTAGTACCTACCTATATTATATATTATAGAGTTTATATAAATTGCTGGCTGTTACAATTGTGTGTGGCAATATGTAAAAATGATTGTTTTTAAACAGAAACATTTCATATTTTGCTTGTTCAAAATCCACTACCCGAAATTTTGTGCGCAAAGTGTATAATACGAAAAGAGGGTAAACTCAATAGTACAAATTGATTTAATTATGGAAGGATGTTTTAATTACATAATAATTGTAACATTTCTGTTTAGTTTTTACTCTTGCTATATAATATATTTGTCTAGGTTCAATCTGCCTACATATCTAAGAGCGTATTACCCAATACTTAGTGCTATTCAAAATAAGATTTATTTTTAAGTAGATTCTTACCCATTTGGCATAAAAGTAAATTTATACAAACTAATGATTATAGATATAATTTGGCTTCATATTTAATTCTTGAGTTTTATTGCTATTGAAGTAGGCATTAAGTCAACCGTATTATTTTTATTTATTTATATGTTTTATTTATAGCAAAAGTGATGTAAATGTGTATTAATCTTCAAATTTCTGTTGAATTTTATTTTAACAGAAATCCTTTGCAGATGTATTAGATATACCAAATGATCATTCAATGGTACTCGCAAGACGACAAACCAATTATTTTCATAAAAAGATCCCAGCATTTGATATTAGATACATTGAAGATTGTTTTACAACCAAAGACTATCCTGATCCAACAAAGTATTTGTGAGTATTTCCATCATCAGTATTTTATTTAATAATTATAATTTCTTGTTTTGTATGAATTGAAGGATAACAGACAGATTCAATTGACAGATTCAATTTTATGTAATTATTATGTGATGGTTAAATGTCTGGGTAGATCTACAACTGAGCTGTTCTCCAACCTTAGTAGATAATTGTTGTACACAGAATTTTTTTCAAATTATTATGACTGAGACAATGAGTATACTTTACATATTGTCGAATGCACTAACTAGTCAGTTTACTATTATTTTTCAATTTGAATAAAAACATATAATTTCTCATCAATTTAACCAATTTTTTCTGGGTCCCAGATTTTTTTAAATTTTTTCCATATATTTAATGTATTTTCTTTTCCTATGCAAAAAGTCCTATTTATTACTATGCTATGATTCATATCCAAATGTTTTACATATAATTTCTGCAATATTCTACAATACATACAATTTAAAAATCTTTATCTTAGACTATAGATAATTAGAATAATAAATAGTTTTGTTTTAATTGTGCTCTTGTTAAATAACCTTTTTTTTTAATGTGATTATTATTGGTATTTATTTAATAGAATTAAGAAAACAAGTCCTGCAAATTATACAAAAGATGATATATTTGATTGTTGGCTCTATCAAAATAAATCATGGGCTGATTTAGTCTCAATTCCAGGAAATAAAAATAATAATTGTGAAATTCAAGTCAAATCATCATCTTCTAATTCTATTTCTCAAATTACAAGGTATGTATTGTTATTTTTGTATTGAAACACATTGGACATCATTTTATCCCAAAACACATTGATATACATCTACAGTACAAATCATTTACAATGACACTGAATAACACTGGTTGTAATAGCATGATCCATGATGGTTCTAATGGTAATATTTATATTTTATAAGCAAATAAATTTTTTTTTTGAGCTATTGATAGATACTTGACATTTTCCAAAGATTGAAAATTTAAAACAAAGTTTCCTTTTAGTGGTTCATACTTTAACCAAAAAATCTAAAAAAAAATATTTAAACCAAATAATTGGGGCTGGAGTGGCGTAGTGGTTATGCAGTTGACTGCGACTCACACAATCATCAGTTCGATTGATAGCAAAGTGCAAAAAATTTGTGTGATTCTAAGCAATCACTATTTTCCTATGCTGTCATTCAATTGCGTCATCCGGTTTTCAACTAGGTCTCACTTCACTGAGAGTGAAGACCGCACATCATATAGTAAAGAATATGCAGATATATCTCCTCTTGAAGAAGAGGGCAGTATCATGCATATAGTGATATATTCATAGATAAATAGATCACATGATCTCCCTACTACCCACTTGTGATAAGCATTGACGAAAACCTTGAGGTCATTTCAATGAACATTAGAGAAAAAAACCAAATAATAATTTTATTTTTTTTTTGCTTTAATTTAAAGTACACAATTTGTGAATAATTGAAACATTTAAAATATATATTTAGTATATATTAGATACTCGTAATGACATTTTCAAGTGTAATGTTTTCATCAAACACTAATTCAACTTTAATTAGTAATAATATTATAAAATATTCTTATTATTAAAGTACAGACTGTCTTTCCTCAGAATTGGTTTTTGTATACAATGATTTTATATCATTGAATTCAAATTTAACACATCCATAACGGTGACCCACTTAACACCTACTGTACAGCAGAGCGGTACCCACTTGCCCTCCTTTTTTTATATTTATATATCTAAAGTTGTTATAATTCTATAATGATATCAATTTAAGTTTATGTATTGTTACTTTTTTAATTTTAGCTCTAACAATGATTATGATGATTTTATTTTTTCAAACAATTCACGGAAGGCCACTTCATCTAAAAAGTAAATATTATGCTTTATAAATTTTAGTTTATTTATTTTTACTTATTTTAATTTTAGCTCTAACAATGATTGTAATGATATTATATTGTCGAACAATTTACAGAAGGCTACTTCATCTAAAAAGTAAATATGCATTATAATTGTTAGTTTATTTATTATTATTTATTTCAATTTTAGCTCTGATGATGATTATGATGATTTTTTGTTTTCAAAAAATTCGCAGAAGGCGACTACATCTAAAAAGTAAATATTATACATTTATTTAACATAATTTATCTTTAACATTTGAATCATTTTTAAGAAGCACAAGAATGCCCTATTCCCATAAAGAAGAAACGAGTATTGTTAATTACATAATCAAAAACAATTATTTTTTCAATGTCACTGGAGTAAATATGTGGCAACAGATGGAACGTGATAATGTAAGCTAATGAAATGTATTTAAAGTTAGAACTTAAAGATTTAACTTTATAAAAAATATTTATTTAATTCATCGAATGTTATATTCTTATTACAATTAAAAATCTAAATTTACTGTTCCGTTAAATATTTAAATGTGTAATAATATAATAAAAATCATAAATATTTTTAACAACTAGTGATTAATTGTTCCTTAATAATAATGATTTGCACTATCACATGTTTTTTTGAAACTTATAACAATTTTTTTTTTTTATCTTATAGGTATGTAGATTACGTACGTGGCAATCAATGAAACAGAGATATTTAAAACACATTAAATATGATTTAAATTCAGGAAATCATAGATTTCCGTTTCTTACATCAAAAGAGTTGAAACTATTGCGACAAGGGTCTGCACCTATTTAATTTTTTTTATATATTTATATATTATAATATTATAAAAAAAATTTTATCAATTTCTATTTTAGTTTAAAAATTGAAAAATCAAGTAAGGACTACCAAGAAGCATTGAAATCCCAATTCAATGATAAACGAATAGATAATTGGGAATCAGACAATTCCTAATTAATTTTATTGGCAACAAATTGTTCACATGCCATTACAAGAGCCATTGTTTTAGAGATTAGCAGCATTCATTATATATATATATATAATTTTAAGTTTAAAAAAAATGTAATTAAATCTTTTTTTTTTATTAAAATTGATTAATTTATTAATTTCTTTAGTATTTCTATTTGGTAATGTCTATGTTTGTTTGTGAATATCTTTTCTTGGGAAAGTAGTGCTGCTAATAATAATGTCCTTAGAGGCTGCAAAATTGACTAGTCTTTTCTACTATTGTATGATATACTGTATAAGGTTTCTCTACTAATTGTTGATCTATAGCCTTCTTTTCCCAATTTTCACATTTAAATACTTAGTTATTCAAACTTAAAGTTAATAAAATTATAATAAAAAAAAACATAATAAAATTAAACTTTAGTGAAAAATTAAGGTGTTACAAGTCTGAACAGAATGACAATATTTATGTCTATTTTTATTTTAATATTTACTATAAATGTTTAGCATGAATTATTTAATTAGGTATTTGCTTACTTTAATGTTAATCATGCCAAATGGAGTGCAAAAGCAGATAAACAAATACATCAATAAAACACCTTACAATTAAAAAAAAAATTTAATTTTGTATTTTTTCTGCTAATTTATAAGATATTTGTGGAAAATGTCTTAAGCCTACAATTAGCCCAAAAAGTTTTAAAATAATTTTAAAATTTTTTGCTGTATAAAAAATAATAATCTCAACATTTAGTGAAAATTTCAAATGTCTATGATTATTCATTTTTGAATTACAATAAAATAAGAAAATTGTTCTCCAATGTCTAATTTCAAACGCTTATAAAAAATTGATTTGACATTTGAGTAATTTTTTTTTTGTGAAAGGTCTTGTTTTCAAATTTTTTAATCTTAGATCTAAACAGAACATTTTTTATGAATTTCTATATAAAAAATCTATGATTTTATGATTTTTACGTATTTTGTTGTAATTTTAACTTTAGACGCTTATAAAAAATTTCTATTGACTTATGCTCAACTTTTTTTTTTAATTTTTACTTACAATAAGTTATGATGAGTTTTGTATTAAATTTTCAAGTTTTTTGACCAATTGAAAATAAATTTAAAAATCCGAAAATGTATTATGCTTGCAAATAACTCAAAAAAAGTCAAAATATATTTAAAATTATATTTTGTATAGAAAATGCTTATATAAACATTTGGTGAAAATTTCAAATACCTACTGTTATTATTTTTGGTGGTGCATCTAAAAACAAAATCAATTTTGTTAAAAATTGGCTTCGCGTAAAAATTCCATTTTTCCTTTAATTTTTTTGTTGTTTTCCTGATGCGTTTGAAAATTATTGAGAATTTTTCATTTTTAATCCCTGTAAGTACGAACTTCAGAAGATTCACTTTCTTACAGGAAAAGATGCTGATGAAGAAAATCGGAACACTTACTGCCCGCCCTTAAACGTGATGACAGTCAAAAAAAAACGCACATCATTGTAATATCAATACATTCATCACTCATCTCAGAATCTAAAATCAAAGTATATGTATTTTGAAATTTATTACAGTAAATGTTTAACATATAATCCATTAGTTATACACTACTCAAATTTTAATAGATCCTTAGTTTCTTATAAATGTGATAATCTTGAACATATTGATTCAATTAAATACCTTGGGGTAAGATTTGATAGACATAATAGGTGGACTCTATATATAAGTCATGTAGTAAGTATGGTACAAAAGTTATTTTATAAATTTAAATTGTTGAACGATATATTTAACACCAAGACATTACGTACAGTTTATTTAGCACATGTACAGTCCATTATTAATTATGGTATTGTTATTTGGGGAAATACATCTAAGTTTTCCTTAAATCCCATTAATATTATATTAAAATATTAAACCTACTATCTATTGAGATTTATACTATAGAAATCATATGATTTTCATCTAAAAGATCTTCATAGAGCTTTTAATGTAAGAAACTTCAATAACTTATATATTTGGAATATCCAAATATATATATTATATTATATTTGTAATGTTGATTTTAAATATTCTCTATCACATAACTATCAAACATATTCAAGACAATTTGAAAATCTGAATATGCCAGTAATCCACAGGGAATTTGGCACAAAAATGGTTATTAATGTCAAAATTTGTCTATATATATATTAAACATATATATTATATATATATATTTCATATTACATTATAATAACATTAAAAATTGTTTTTACTTTTTCATCATTTTAATTTATATTGAGTATTCTATTTTATTATGTTAACATAGTATTGTATTGAATTTGCTGCATCCACCACAAGCTATGTGTTTGAGGAACGTCATAAATTGTTTTTACTTTTAATATTTAATATATCTTTATATAAATATACTATTGACAATAAACTATATTGTTATTAATATATAATAATAAATAATATATTTATTTATTTATAATATAATGTTATTATTATTTATTATTAAATATCTATCTAAATTAGTGTGAGTTTTAACTAAACTATAAAAAAAAAAACTGTATTTATCTAAATATTTTATAGATGTTTTGGTTAAATATTTACAGTATGATTTACAAAAGCTTTATCAAAATAATGTCTATCTAATAAAAGTATCACAATCTATTGTTATTATAGTTATTAAAAACAATCATATTTGCTTTTGTACCTATACAGATTATACATATTCTATATATTTATAAATTAAAAAAAAAAATAGTTATAAACAATTAGTATTTATTATACAACTATAGTTAAATTAGATGTAGAAAACAAATTTTAAATTTTGTAATCGAATATTGATTCATTAATTTATTAGACTTTGAATTCGTTTTGAATATCTTCCGCATTGAAAAATCTCAAGTGGTTGAACATTAAATAATACCTAAATTTATTTTATTTATTTAAGAGTCTAATCATTGTAATTTATGAGATTTATGAATTATAGTGTTAGAATAACATAGAACTTAATCAATATTGTATCATGCAAACTTTATAAGCATTAACTGTTTGAAATTTTTTTTAAAAAAAAATCAAAAACTTTTATAAATTTGAATAATTTAAATTTATTATATGCAATATTCATTTTCTATAATATTATGCAATGTTTTTCAATTTTTTTTAACATTGAGTCTCCACTTTGTAAAGGTAGTTCTAGTTCTGTTAATAATAATCAATACACAAGCGATGATTTTCAACTTAACAGTTAAATTTAACTTATTCATAGGAGAAAAAGTTATTCTCTACATAACAATATTTGTAAAAAGGAACATTAGGTAGTATTTATCACATTTTTTTATAGCAAACAATTAACAATTGTAAGAAATGTATAAAATTAAGTATCAAATATTCTTATTGTTACATTCAACAAAATGTCTCTGAATCATACTTCAAGAAATATTTTAATTTGAGTAGTTAAAAAGTAATTAAAATTTGATAAGTTATAAAGTTGCTCTAAGTCTTCAAATTTTCCTAGTATTTTTACTAAATTTATGAAGCTAAAAGAAGAATCATTTTTATTACTTATATTTTAAAGTTGTTTTAATTTTATATAAGACGTTTCACCTGCATATTGTTTTGTCTTACAAGTGCGAAATAGAAACACAGCAAATTTAAGTTCAACAGTATGAAATATCTAGTACTTTTATTAGTTTTAATATGAATATTATTTTACCTTATGACTTAAAAGAAATACCTATCAAGTTCTGTGGTTTATGGGATTGCCAAAAAAAAAAAAAAAAAAAAAAATGACTCAACGTCCACAACAAATATAATGTCTATTATAAACAAAAATAATAATAATAGATAAATTTCACTGTAATATTAAAACTAACGAAGCAAAATGAGATCTGTTGAATGTGTTACGCACTATTGTGACATATAGCGGAGACAACACATGCATAGTAGGTGCATAATATACTATTACAATATACATCCAATCATACTTTTAAGTTGTAAGGTACGATTTCCTATACTCTATTCAGGATAATAATGCCAAATTCGAGCACGAATACTAATTACTGAGCTGCTTGAAGTTACCTTAGGTAAGATTAGTAAATACTAAATACTATATAATATAATATTTGCTCGTAGTATTTACCCCTTTACTATGGTTAGTTGAAGCTATATTATGATGGTAGAGGATTAACATCACCAGTTCTGAGCTTTACGTTGATCTTTTCTTACCAATAAGGTATTCGATATTGTTTACACAACAACGAAAGAAAATATTTAAATATTACCGAGTGAATATCGGACGTGACATAGACAAACAGTCAGTGACATGGCGAAGGGAGTAGTCTCGAGGCGGCTGCAGCCTCCGAGTAATTTACGGTGTGGTGGATAGCTGCAGAGTGGGTATTATTTACTTAACTTATTTGGTTTGGGTTGGTAGGTGGGATTTTAATTGTAATATGTAGCTTAACTCTAAACAATTTAAAGTTTTCCATGCCACCGAACATAGTATTTACTACTAGCTAATTATTATAATTTTTAAACACGGTTTTATGGGTGACTAGCGTTATACCAATGTAATAATTAAAAAAAAAAAAACTAAATACATTCTATTCTAATTAATAATTTGTTGGATTTTAAAATCAAATTTGACTGCAGTCAACTTATCCTTTTTATTTATTTATTTATTTATTTTATTATACGGGTAGGACCCATTTTTACAAAGACATGTACAGTTTAAGTACCTAGTTATTTACAAAAGACATATGCATAATATATAGACATAATAAATGTAGTTAACAATATTTACAAATAGGAATTTGTTCTAATAGAGAACTGTTACAATGAGTGCATTAATAAACTTATGTAAAGAACAATATTAGCCAAGAAATGAACTTTAAAATATATCACACATGTACTTAAACTTGCCTAACCTGACACTGAACGTATTAAATATATATTTATTCACATAAAAGACCAATCTACATTAATAGAATAGTTTGTAATTACATACATTTTAACTAAAAGTACAAAGTGAGAACTTAAAATAGAAAAGTAGGGTCTGCATCGGCGTTCCACATTAACCTGCGTAACAGCTCGTTTGCGAGGTGATTAGTGGAGGAATGTGGGACATAAAATGGTGCATTGAATCTAGTTAATCGTTGAGGTACCTTGAATGATTTAACAACAGGAGTTCTGTACACTCAATTGTACCACTAAAAATTTCCTTAATAAACTTGATGCCTGCAAAGTGCCCGCGCTCGGCTAAGGTAGAAAGGTTTAATTTACTTGCTACTATACTGTAATTATGAAGCGGACAGAGTATATTAAGTATATGAAGCTGACGAATCGTAAAAACTTATTCTGTACTCTCTTTAGCTGCCTAGAATCATTGGTTGTGTGAGGATCCCACACTGCACGGCCATACTCGAGAATAGGACGGACTAAAGCACAGTATACAATTTTTGTGGACATATCAAGTTTGTACTGATTAGTTAATCTCATAATATATCCGAGTGTTTTAAGTGCTTTGCAGCAAACATATTCAATATGAAGATTGGGGTTGAGATTATTGTTAAATTTGAAGTCAAGGTCAATAACACGCGGGATGTTGTCAACACGAATTTTTATATATAGTTTATACTATAATATCTATATAATTTTATTTGAATTTTTTATTGCTTCATAAAACGAATTTGCATGCGGCGCTCGTGTTTCTCTCGCAATTTTTTTTCTTTTATTAAACTTTTATCATACTCCAATTGTCGCCATCCGTTGGAGACGACTAACAATTGCAATTATTTCAATGACCAAAAAAAAAAAAATAAATAATATAAACCATCAATAGACGGACAAGTCATTAAACAGTAAAGAAATATAAATATTTATATAATACGGAACCGTATATTTCGTTACGTTCAGGTTATTTTAATCAAATATCTGGATATTTTCAGGCTGGAACGAGATAAAGAAAACTATTCCATTAATGGTGGTGTTTTGCATGTTTACACTGTAGATATGGCACAGCTAGCTTTTAATTAAGTCCAAATGCTTGCATTTGAAAAAAAAATGTTGTTTTACTCTATTTACAATCTAAATGTTGTACCTAAAAGTTGTGTGTTTTTCATTATTCAGAATTTAAACGTTTTACAACTTTTGTGTTTGTCGTTGTTTAGAATTAAAACATTATACAAATTTTACCTTTATAGTTAAAAATTGTATCTAATGCGGTAAGGGCACCGGATATAGAATATTACAAATTCTTGGATTGATAAAAATAAGTCTCGTGGAATAAATATTTCTACGAAACCAATATTATAACTTTTAAGTAAATGGATTTGATTTCAAATTATTTTGTTTTGCATTATGTTTTGTTTAATGATATACCTATTATTATATGATAAATTATTAATCGTTATATTTTGTTTTGTGATATTTAATTATTTTTGCTCATTCTGTGCTGTTTTCCGTTTTAATTACGTTTACAAATTTCTATCGTTTTTTTCCATATATAACGTTATAACCTTTGCAATTCCTGGTTCAGGGTTTTTTAGTATTGCGACGGCTCTAATTAGTGTCCCGGTTATAGTTTATATCGTAATAGTGAGGTTGGACTTGCATTAGTAAAAATAATAATAAAAAATGTACAGTTTATTGATAATTAGATTATGACAGCATAATATTATTAAGCCGACGTTGTTCTTTCGATTTGTTGTTATTGCTCTTCGCGAGACTTTTCGTCACCACCGACGTCGTAGATCTTTAGGTCCTTCACGTGATACCAAACTCCAATGTCCAGTATCGTACCGACCAACAGAAAACCTGCGGAAATCGCATGCATTATTGAAACATGTTATAAAACAAAAACGACCTAGAAATAACTATGTTAAAGAGTTTGTATTATTAGCCTGTTTATACAGGGTGATTTTTTAAGCATGCTCATCCTATTTTTATGCTTAAATTATGCATATATTCAAATTCTGATTTTTGTAAGCTTTAAATACAATCGATGGCCATATTTTTAAATTCTTGAGATTTTTTGTAACACCTAAGGATGATCCCGGTGACAACACACACTTCTGTTTATCAGATAGGAACACCCCTTTTTCATTTGAAATTATTCAAGGTATAATTTTTCTGAACATTTTTATGCACCCAATTCTAAATTCGAACGAGTAGTTTTCGAGTTATTTAATTCTATGTATTAAGAATAATATACCTATGGTAATGTGTGCAAGTAGATATAAGGGCCTAAATGATTTTAAAATATTAGTGATTATTATTGATCATATTTTTTTCATTAAACAAGTATCGTAGTATTATACTACAAAATAGTAATTTTGCATTACCACCATCGAAGCAAGTCATAAATGAAACAACCGATCTATGTAATATACTCGTATATATTATATCTGGCTGTAAGTGCCGAAAATTTCGTTTATTAGACCCTTGTACATAGATAAAATATAATATCCTATGAAAATAATACGACGAAGCAAAATAAATTATATACCTATCTATTTATTTTTTTTTCTTTTTAGTGGAATAGTTTATGGTAAATTTTCATCAAAATTAATCTGTTTTTATAAAATATACGAAAAATGTACTTGAAATATAATAAATGCGTTTAAATTTCTAATTGAAAAGTAAAATTTCGTTTTTAAGTTCTTTGGTGCGTATGGAACGTATTATTTGATTGAAAAATTTGAAGAAAAGAAGACATTCGTAATCAAAAGAAATTTGCATTTAGATCCGTGAACTAGTAATTATTAATATTGTAGATTCATAGATTAGGCCTTTCGCACTATTATACTTACTAGCTCCTGTAAAGTTCAAGTAGTACTTCAGCCGCTTTCCATCGTACAACCAACAATTGCCGTCGGTACCGCATTTTCCGCCCCACACCATGCAAGTTGCATCTACGGAAAACATTTAAAACCGATGCAGGTTTATGTGATAGTTATAAAATAATTTTTTTTTTTTTGGAGCATGATGCATAGTTCAACGCAATAATTACTTACCCACAATCGTGCCGTACAATATAGGACCGGGCATGAACGCCACAAGGGCCATTACCACTTCAGAGAAACCCAACGATAGTGACTTGTCCTCTTGTTTTACACACCTATATATAGCGAACATGTCGATTAACATCAATGATGGATAAGTTAAATCGCTATTTTAATGAAGTTACTTATCGAGTTACTTTAATCGTATTTTCGAGTTAAATTGTTTTCCACTATTTGCGATCCTCTAATCATTAATCATAGACATGATAATTTAATTTTTATAGATTTTTACATAAGCCCAATTGATATAAAATAAATGTTTTATAAAAATTAATGTTTGAAAAAAAAATAATAAATAATCTGAAATATTATTTATAATGATCTATATATTGTAAATATTAAATTGTAGAATGTCGAAGTAGTATATGCATTATTTCTGGATTTCAATAGGTAATAAAATAACGTATACAACTGTATAATATTAAATATTATGTTCGACGATTAAGGAGTAAATAATGAATAGCTGTATACCTAATATATAAAACATTGTAAAAACATTTTGACCTTTATGAAATCCAATATAGGATCTCATGGATATTTTTATTTACTATTAAGTGTTTTATATAGTGATTTACATAGACAGATTTTTAAAAAAAAATTCTTTAAATAATTTGAAATTTTATACATATGTTATAACTTATAAAATATGACATAAGAGAACACTTATAATTATTTTTTTTCAATTAAAGAATATGATCCAATAATTAATCTCATTGCCATACGAAGTCGTTCATTTTAAATAATTATTAAAATTACTGTTACCTTGAGTGATAAAACACAATTGAACATAATATACTTTTTTAGTAACACGATTGAGCATGGAATATTTTATGTGACATACACACATTCAAACCAAAATGTTTAAATTTATTATTTTTACGTATTATTATACCAATTATTTAATACTAAGCTTACATGAACCACATCCGTGACTCGAGCGGAGCTTTATCTACAATGTTATCTATTAATAAATTGGTTCGGCAATAAAATATATTAGGTTTATCCGTGATACTGACCGTTATAAATGCAAAGTTTTAAATATTTAGCACTTGGCAAACATTTAGAATGAGTATTTAAGTTTTAATATAATTTATAAAAAAAAAAACATAACATATTTTAATACATGTTGATACATATCAACATTAATAATTATTAATATTTAATATTTAATATATATATATTTTTTATTAATATTTACATATTTATATGTTATTGTTTTTAAATTATTATAAAAACAAATTTACCAATATATTATTTATAACCTAGTTTTTAATTATTAAGTAAAATCATATTACCCTCTGTTATGGATCAATCAGCTATTGATATCAAAATCTGTACAATCTATGACCTAGAATACAGGTTGTACAAAACGGTTATTTAATAAAAGCCAGTGCGGATAAATTATGCTTTTCAGCTTTGACTACCGATATTTCTCGTCGATTAAGAGCACGCGATACAATTTCATACGTAGAGGTGACCTACACTTATTGTTTTATGACTTAACAGTTATCATACTAGGCTTTTACGTAACAATTTTTGATTAAATTTATAAATTTTCGACAGTTTTAAAAAAATCTATTTTGCATTTTTTTCTAGCCAGTGTAGGTACCTAGCCTAACCCATGCAACAATATTTTGGAGATATCGAATCCACAATTATTCGTTATCGACGACTGTTTCACCGTACAGACCTGAACTGAATGATAGTGTTGCCGGAACGACCGGTGGACGATAAGAACCGCATCACGCCCATCAGAGCGAGAAATATGATGAAGTCGTGACCGCAGGCGACTGGACACACTCCTTCAGTGGCCGTGCCCAAGCCACCGATACAGGTGCAGTTGCTGTAAGCCTTCGAGACACAACAGCGACATTGTTCACAATGTTATACGAGATACATTTTTATAGTGATGTTAAACGAAAACAAAATGAAACGTCTATTCACCTTAACGCCGCCCTCGACGATCGTCTCAAGGGTGCATCCCGCGTAGCAAGGTGAGTAAAACGTGGTGGATCGGTCGAACGAACAGACAGGACTGTAACTCATCGATTTCCCACAGTTGCAGCCCACGTTGCAGTCCATCGTCAAGTTCCACCTGATCGGAAATCGGTAAAAAGATATTATTACTATCATCGTGTCTATAAATGCTTATTATTGTACAGGGTAAATCATTAATAAGTGAGCTCACCCACCCCTCCATCGTTTTTCCATTAACAATGCAGTTTCACAAATGTTGGTATCTGCAGGTATCTGTAATACTTACAATCGGTCACACTGTATCACGTATAAATGCATAATTATGTAATCTGTACGAGCGTCTAGAGACAGCCATGATTATAGAATATATAATAATTTATGATGACGGTGGAACGGCCTATAATAATAAATACAATAATAGCCGAGCCGGAATATTATTGAAAAGTCACGTGACTAAAATAACGATCTTGCCACGATAATTTGTACCATGAGAGAATTTTATTGTATTCAATTAAATTTGGTATTAATAATTTAGATAAAAACTAATATTTTTAATTTAACCTAAGCTAACCTTTTTTTTACGGTATCATGAGTGGCCGGGGCACTCAAAGGTATTTCGTTAAGCTCGCTGACATCGTTTATTCTTTTTCCTTAATCTACATATTGTGTACACACATGCCATTAAGTGACTAAACTTGGTCTTCAGCTCACAGGCGCATTAACTAATTTATACAATCAAGAAAAAAAATAACAGCCTCTTTACAGGTCCGTTCTCCCCGGCTCTTTCCAAGGCTTAAATCGGGTTGTTACTAAACAAGACTAAATGTCAGTGAATAATTTTAATAGACGTTAAACTCTTATCACTTTTTTTCTATTCTATAAATAAGTCGTCACTAGCGAGAGTATTATTTAAGAAAAAAATCTGGCTATTTTTTCAGCACTAGTTTAGATTTTCACCACCATATTGAGTATACATCTATGCTGAAACATTAAGCTACATTAGCTTTGAATTTTAAACTTTTGTCTTATTTAAAAAAAAATATTTTTTTTCTTGTCATGTCAATTTTTAAATTATTAACGAGTTAGACGGTTATCTAACACCCATACACTTCCCTGAAAACATCTCAAAAGAGATCAGTGTAAATTATTACTATAAACTGTCATTGTTTCAAAATATCTTTACAATAAGGGAAGGTAACGAAATAAGAAATTTGCTTACTAACGTTTTGTCTTCGTTCCACTGCCCGTGCAAG
The DNA here is from genome assembly GCA_014851325.1 of Pentalonia nigronervosa. Taxonomy (NCBI): domain Eukaryota; kingdom Metazoa; phylum Arthropoda; class Insecta; order Hemiptera; family Aphididae; genus Pentalonia; species Pentalonia nigronervosa. Next base: position 141,006 of record JACXSJ010000276.1, read on the forward strand.
TCCTCTGCCGCACATCCAAGAAATATGTATGCGAAGTGACCAACCACCTCCAAAGCCTCCGCAATAAAGTTCCACATGGCCAGCGACCTCGGCGATGGTTTGAATTTCGATATGACCACGCCGGATGTCACAATGCCCAAACCCGAACTCAAAATGCCTATGGCGCCTGATGCAAAGTTAGAATTTGCAGCCGTCTGTCTGAACTGAGTCTCCATGTACTTAGGCATGAACGTCCAATACCCAATCAGGCCCAACACGAAGAACGAGTTGCTCGCCGAATTAAAGACTAATATTTTGTTTGTCAAAATCCGTTTCAAAGATGTTTTGAAATCTAAAACCATCCAATTAATCAAAATATTGTTAGTATATTTACATAATATTATATTAGCCGAGATTAATTGTAAATTTGCGGCTTGGTGTGGCGCGGTCGTACGCTCAACCGCGGAAACGCTTTGAGTGTACGTACCAGCCCGGGTTGTTAGCTTCCGGGTGGTCATCCACTTGGATTTTTAGCAACAAATCCTTGCTACACATATAAAATGTGTTTTAATCAACCGTTTACCACCCCTCAATAATAAAACCTACCAAAAAAACACCTACAAACAGCTAATGCCCATAGTTACCAGGCTTAAAATAAAAAAAAAAAATTGTAAATTAAAAATATGTCAACCTAAATCGAATTTAAAGCATTAAAAAATAACGTTAAAATATGTCCATGTATATATATATATATTATACAAAGTGATTCATTAAGTGTAAAGCACTCATTATCTCAAAAAGTATTCACTTTTTCAAAATTTTAGATCTACGCTGTTCTAAAATTATATAATTGTTTAATATTTTTCACCCTTATATTTATTAGGTAAACTACCATCAACTTTTGATTTTCAAATGGCAACCCATACTAAAAATGTCATAATTTAGTAAGGATTTTTTTCTTATGAATTATCATGTTCCAATTTTCATTTTTCATTAATTTGTTGACGAGATAGAGTTTCTCGAAGTTGAACGATTTTGAGAGCTAAGTATTTGTGTGTAAATGTGTTAAACCTAGTCAGTAAGCAGGCCGTAACTATTGGGATTTTTGTACTCCGGCGTAAAAAATAATATACTTTTCAAATCAATTCAGTAAGTACAGTAGGTAAGCTTAAGTTATGCACCAATATACCCTATTTAGCAGTATGTTGCACAGTTCTCCCTCACGCTAACAGTGCCACTGGTCAATGGTCATTATATTACTTATCGCTTAGAAAGACCAGAAGTTATAAGTAATTCAATACCGTTCGACCCCAGGATATAATGGTACAACGATTATCAGTTATCACCGATATACCTCGTGGTCGAATGATATCGAATTTATTACTTATAGCTTCTGGTCTTTGTAATTGATAAGTGTTATTATGATCAGTGCCTCAAATAACTTCAGTGGGGCGATCTGCGCAAACCTTGCTAAATGAGCATTATAAAATACATTTAGGGGCCAACTTAAATTTACAGTACTTACTGAATTGATTTGAAAAGTGTATTATTTTTTACGCCGGAGCACAAAAATCCCAATAGCTGTGGCCTGCATACTGACTAGGTTTAACACATTTACACACAAATACGTACCTCTCAAAATCATCCAACTTCGAAGAGTTCTATCTCGTCAACAAATTAATGAAAAATGAAAACTGGAACGTGATAATTCATAAGAAAAAAAAGCTTTACTAAATGATGACATTTTTAGTATGGGTTGCCATTTGAAAATCAGAAGTTGATGGTAGTTTACCTAATAAAGATAAGGGTGAAAAATATTAAACAATTATATAATTCTAGTACAGCGTAGATCTAAAATGTTGAAAAAAAAAATTTGAGAAAAGTGAATACTTTTTGAGATAATGAGTGTTTTACGCTTAATGAATCACCCTATACATATAATATGCTCCCAAAATCTAACATTATGGTATAAAACATAGAAATAAGCACACATTTTTTTTTTTTAAATAATTATGTTTCTAATTAATTTTTAAATATCTCATCCGAACATTTTAACCCTGGTCTTAACGTTATGTGATCTATCATTACGGGTACGTTTGGACTTACCAGTTAAAATGTGTTCTTTTTTATCTTCTGGTTGTTTTACCTTGCGGACTGCCGCCCTTGGGAGCATTCTTGGAAAGAGCATCATCATCATGGAAAATAATATGCAAGTTAAACCAATGGGCGTCCAACCTTTAAAGGAAAAATCGTCGTTAATAACACGCTCATTATGTAATATATGAAGTTCGAATTTTTTTGAACAATTTTTATATAATGCTTTCGTTTTCTCGTGCAAACATTAAAATTTTCATATTTTCTACAGATTTTTTGAAATAGTAACTATATTTAATCACCATGTTATTGTATCAGCAAGGGTTTTCTCTTTTTAACTTATAAAAATTATAAATTAAATAATAAACAGTAACTCAACTTGGTAAAATTTTTTTTTTAAAACTGATTATTGACAATCCACTTCACTCAATTACAATTTGGTTAAAGTATTTATACAATAACTTTTTTAATTAAAAATATTGATTAATATATATGAAGTTTAATGTGTTACGTTGTTAACGGCACATATATCAGATAAAAACCAAAACCCAGTGAACTCGTTCACTGAGGAAATCATGTTTGAGAAATGAAAATCTCATCACGACCATACAACAACGTATATAAATTGGAATGGTATTCATCAATGCAAAACGAACACAGCACCAATCAGAGCACGTACCGAAGGTGGTACTTTAAGCATAAATACCTGAGCGTATATATACGTAGTAAAAAATTCTTTTTTAATATATATACATCATAAATATGTTTTTAGGCTAAAAATAAATTAATTTAATAAAAATTATGTTTTTGTTTTTAATTATTTATAATTGGTATTTAAAAAATAGCTCATAGACAAAATTAACCTGTTATCTAATTTCATAACAAAATAACAAAGCATACTACTGGATAGTTTCCTTATACAAGGTTAATGATTTCTAGTTCTTTGTTATTCCCTAAAAATATAATATTTGTGATTCATAGATTTTCCTTGTAGAAAAAGAATGTCAAATAGCGTGCTACATTTTTTTTCTGTACCATATATACATTTTCTACGACAAAAAAAAACGCTTCTGTATTAATAATATATAGACATGATGGTAAAGATACTCACCCATCCACCAAGCACCAATCCACCTAGGATCTTCGTTGGTTATGGTCGGCGTCAGATTAGGTTCGATGAAATTGGTCAACGTGTATGCCGACAGCATGTATCCCAACATAGGACCCGACATTCGTATGCACTGAACGACCGCTGCGAACATTTATAAATCCTTAGAATAGGTGTTGCGTGCAAATTGATCCTCGGTTTTCAAATTTCAAAGTTAAAATTATTAAAACTTAACACGTTGTTAATAATTACGGGCCGTTAGTAATAATTAATAAATAATGTATTTATACACTTTTTTTTTTATTAATCTTACAAAACAACTATCGTACAATGTAGAATACAATGTATGCTTTCAAATATTTTTTGGTGTTATAACAAACCTCAATCCAAGACTAGACATATTAAGAAGTCCGACAGAAAATTGTCTGATAAAATAATTCAATGGACTCCCTTATATATCGTCTAGTGGAAAGAGTGGGGACTAAATAAAAGATTTTGTTCTTATGTATGTGTAAGTTAATATCTATTAATTAAAGCACCCTTTAGATGAAATGTATACTGTCTGCTCTGTTGTTAAAATACGTTTTTTCCATTAGTAGGTACGTATGATTATTATTTTGCGCCTACTATAAAAAACTTGAATCTCTCATATCACCACCTCGTCGGTCCAGTAAACCGTTACGTAACGACCGCCTCAAGATTAAATTTTTATTTTTTAGCCAGTTCACTTTTACGTGACTGAAAAATATTGTCCTCGCTTCTTGTTGGAAAACTTACCCAAAAGTAAGGGCACCGAATTCTTGCGAACATTGTCATCTAAGTACGCCGCACCGCAAGTCCAATACAACGAACCACCCAAGCCCAGCATCGCGTGAGCGGCACACAACAGGAAAGCAGCTACGTTCCAAAACTGCTCGTTATTGCAGTCTTCATACAGTGGTTGGCCGTCGCAGATTTTCTCATTTTGTCCTTTATTGAATACGAAACAAAAGGTAATTTTTTTTTAGTGTTTATAATTTTTGTTAAAAATCTACCGTAGTAGTTATAAGTACAACGGTGTTTATAATGTTTTTATAATAACCAACGTAGATTCCATACTAATTAAATCATTAATTAATATTTATTGATACATTACTTAATTAAAAATTGTAATTTTTAATTGATTTAACTCACCATATAAGTTGTAAGCAACAGCTAGTGTTATAGAATAAAAAATTCAAAATTTATTATTCGTATTTTATTTTTGTACTTTATACTCACGTGAGATGTTATTGAGCAGAGAAGTTGAGTTCACACTGTTACCGTATTCGACAGTGTACTGAAGGATCTCTTCACCTGGCCCGTAAATAATGTGTGGTAGGAGACGAACAAAACAGGATAGACCGACGAAAAAGGAACCGATGGCCAACCAACGGGTCCGATGTCCTTTACCAGCCATGTGGGCAGTGACCATGAACGATATGAGCGAAAAAAAATCCCAAGTGCTCGAAATTATACCTAAAAGTGTATAGGTTATACGCTAATTAATAATTTTTTGAAACATCAAAATTTAAATATCTGTAGCTATAAATTATACGGGAAATAGAAAAATCGTATTAAAATATGGACAAGTAATTGATACATAAAATTCAAAAACTAATCGCTATTTTTCAAAAACGACAAAATGAATGAACTTGACATTTTGAATAGTGGTTACTCTAATGCTCTAGATATGTAAAAAGAAGGAATTAAAAAAAATCCAACTTTATAGATGTGCTGAAATAGGAATTTTGTTCCATATATATATATATAAAAGCCACTCATTAATCGATATTTTTCAAAAACGGGATAAAATGTATGAACTTGAAATTTAAAAATATCTATTAAAAAAATTTGGATTTTAATTTACAACACTGCTGGTGTGAAAATATTTTAGTGTTCAAATTACTTAAATTAAATTTGTATTAAAGATTCATCACTGTTTAATTATAGCTTATATTTTTATGATTTGTGTTTATCAAGCTCGTATTTTAAACATTTTGCTGTGTCAAATATCACTGTATTATCGAAAACTTTTTATTCGGAGTAACGACTACAGCGGGTATCGTATTGTGATGTACTACCCTTTATGTTTTTAAACGCGTTATAACGATTTAATTAAATTTTTCATTGCGTGTACTCAGTATTTTACTTACCGCTCATTTGACTGGAGAATTTAAATCTCTTCTCCATGGTAGTCAGTGTACCGTTGAAGTAAGAGGACAACATGAACTGGTTGAGTCCCAACAGCCCATATACGAGTACATATACCTTTTTGCTGGCAAATATCTGAAGCCACTTGGGCTTGAACAACCATATGCCGCAAACCGTGTTCTGGACAGCCGGGTCGTCCAAAGTCTTGTCGCTCATTTTTTTCGATTCTAAACAAAATTAAATTTCGATGATCAGTTTACATTAAAACGTATATGCATTTGCAGGTTATAAATGAGTAGTGGTACGTGATACTCATGAGACGTACAAACATAACTTTTTTTTTATCACTTATTAAAAACAAATAAAACAAAATGAAATTAAATAATAATAATATTGTCGAATACAATATACCAGGTGTAAGTGTTTCGCGTGATTTACATATTAATATATGCACATTACATATAATAATATCATTGAGGTGGAATTTATTTAATAAATTACGATGATACAGTTGAACACGATGGTACACACACGCGATATAATACATTATCGCGATTATCGGCCATTACAATCGCGGACCGACAACGCACAAATATACACACGTTGCTATTTATGTACGGACAAGTACGGTTAATGGGCCACCATTACTTTGTCTCAATGAGTTTAGTATAAATAGTATAATAATATAATGGTGGTCGAATAATAGAGACATTAACATTGTAAGCATTTGAAAATTAATTCATTTACCAATTTTTTAAAAGAATGCCGCGCTAAATGCGTCTTATTGACCGAAGTGGGTGTAGGCATGTATTTTAGTCAAGCATTATCAAACAAGCTTTCAGCGTTGTTTCGTCACAGCTACTGCTATATAACAATGTGAGCATAACCCGTTTTTATAATAATATTGTGTATAATTTCAACAAGAATAATTTGTTTAATAATTCACGGTAAATAACAGTAGATTTCATTTAATTAAAAAGTTTGTATCTATGTATCTATGTTTCTATGTATCAACACAGGACACTTCTGCTTAAATGGTAAAAAAAAACTAAGTATTTTCAAATATAGCCATTAACTAGGTAGGCATACTAAAATATTCCAAAAATTAGGGTTTTAATTATTAAAGGATAAAAAGAGCTACAAAAATTCGATGGCAAAGTGGTCTTTTGTATATTATTTTGTGGTTGTTACATAATACATTATTGATTTATAAGTTACATCAAAAAATGATAACATTTATAAATATATATTTTAGATTGAGCGAAAAATGTATTGTTTTTAGGAATACGTGTTTTCTCTACCATCGATAATTTAAAATTTTTTCCATTAGAAATGGCAAATAATTTGGAACTTTTTTTTATAGTAAAACAGTCATTACCACGTTATTTAAAGTACATGTATATCCTGTTTCGATTTTTAAATTATTCGACTCTTAAAAATATTTAAACCATTAATCATAACAAGAAGGACTATCGTTTTTATGCAATGAATAAAAAAAAAATTTATAAAAGAATAGACAGGGCATATAATGTCCCTGTAGTTTACACAAAAACTTCATTTAGTAAAAGATTTCGGACAGCCTGCTTCAATTTCATGATTTATGAAACAAAAAAAATTATATATACCTAATATAGGTATACCGTATAACACCGAAATATGAGAATTAACTGTAAATAATTTGCTGTAGGTATATAAATATGCAAAATGTTTTTCATATTTAAAATAAATCATATTACTAATAACAATGTGAAGTGTTATATAATAACAATAATATAATTGTTTTGTCAGGCTATATTTATTTTTTTTTATATATAAAATAAATACGTTTTTGGGCTGGATACAACTTTTTTTTTGTTTTTTCTGACTGGTTTTTATAACGTCTCATTACCATGGTTATTTATTATTATTTGTATTAAAGTAAACGTATTATCGATATTCGACATTATGAATTCTATTACTAAACGCTTATTACTCGATATTCCCCCAAAACATATTATTTATGATTCATAAATTTCCTTTGTAGGGGAAAAATATTATGTATAGTATGCTTTTTGTGCTGCTATTGGGTTTATTTTATTTTATACTTTGTTAAATCAAATTTGTGTATTAGGATCAATAGTGTATATTAGTATTATATTTATATAAAACTTATATTTTTAATTTGTATTGTTCAACTTTCTAATTTTAATACAAGCAATGCTTATAGGAGAAAATAAATAATTTTAAACTGAATATTTTTTGATATGTAATTTTACAAATATTTTTTCTGATTTAGTAAAAAAATCAATATGAGGGAATTCGTAAACCAAAAATAAATAACCAAATTTTTAAAAAAAAGTCCATGTCTTGAAACCGAAAATATTTTTTTTCGGTTTTGATTTTAGTTTTGAAAACCGATTTATAATTTAAACGGTATTTGTGTAATGATTTTAGTTTAAATACCAGATTTCAGCTTAAAAAAATATAAATTTCTACCAAAAACTTAAAACTATGGTATTAAAAATTAAAAAAAAATAAGATTATCAACACTTAAATAAAACTGAATTAATCTCTGGAATACATTTTACGTTAATCAAATTTACAATATTTATAGGTACTTGAGTTCTTATTGAATATACCTAGTAAATTAAAGTATATAATATATTACTTTGACATATTCGTTGACGAGGTACAATCAACACCTACTATACAGTAGAACGGTTATGTACTTAAACTTACCAACTTTTTCCAAATTAAGTTTCGGTTTTGAAAACTGATATTTATATGTTTTCTAATTTTAATTTCGGTTATAACAACCGTTAATAATGTTTTCTGATTTCAATTTTAATTTTGAGTACCGGTATTTATATTTCTAATTTTGGTTTTGGTTTTGAGTACTGGTATCTATTTTTTCCGTTTTCGATATTAGTCTCAAATATACTATAGCATTTACTGCAATATTGATTTTTTTTATTTCTGTTTTTGTTTTGATATAGTTCTTACCATTATTAAATACCGGTTTCAAGCCTTGAAATAGACATAACAATGCATACCTATTATAAATCTTAGCCATTTAAAAACAAATTTGTCTTATATATATTTAAGCACTGAAAAATTGGATAAATTTGGAGATTTTTTCTACAAACGACTTAAATTTTAATTTAGGTAGGTGTTTAACTAATCACATATTTTAAATTAGAACAGTATTTAAAAGAAATTTTATCTAAGTCCAACGGCCGGTTTATCGGCAAAATTCGGTATGATGATGACGATTAATTCATAAATCGGTAGGTAGGAATACCAAATAATTTATATTGTACCACACGTTTTCATGTAAATGAGATAACAAAATATTATAATAATATAAATTAATATCAACTCGTGGATGTCGGAAGCGTAATAATTATGATGGAAACACGTTCTAGCAACCTGTATCCGTATTTTTATTGTAACAAAAATACAAAACATACAAATTATCTATAATATACATTATAACCGATTATACAGATAACCTCATTGTAGCTCATGCTCCTATATAGTAATGTGAATAAAAACTATTTATTTTATCGAGCACAAAAAGTCATTGATCTATTTTATAATTGTGATAGGCGATGGCGAATTACTATATAGGATCTACCTATGTATTATCCAAACTAAAAACGTAATAATATATACAGAGTGTAACAGAATACATATTTATCTGACAATCGTAATTAACAAATTTGATCGTAACTTTTGTTCTTATAAATATAACACAATTTTTTTTAATATATATAATATATCTATTGAAAAAACTATAAGAGTAATAATGTATGAGTAATTATATGGTTAGTTTGTTGAATACATAATATGTCAATTACACTCTGTTTCAGTGTTCCATAAGCACACTCACCATAACTTTTTTAAATTCTGATTAATGAAACTTAGAAGTATAGGTTCCTAGGTACTTAAGAGCCACATTTTCAAATAATTACATTTTTTTATACTATATTTAAGGAGTGTTTAGTAGTGGTACAGAATTTTTCATAATTCACAGTAAAAAAAGATGGCGATGATACTCATATTTAAAATATTTAAAAAAACAAGTTTGTATCGCTACACACGATACTCTTAAAATGCCATAATATTTCTGAATAAGTAATTGAAAATATGGTTTTTAAGTGTATACTCAAAAATATCAAAAATAATAGTTTGAATAAATAGAAGGAAAAATGTGAAGGGTATACATTGCTTGGCGTATCACCATGTAAAGTCGCCGCTCCGCGAGTTATTTGTGAAATGTTTGAAAACATACACTCACGTGCGTTGCCGTTTCGCACCTAATCATGTGCAATATCATATTATATACTTTGAACTATTGAAATATTCAGCGCACACGCACGCATTCATCGCTGTGTTTTATATTATTAAATACATATTTTTATTATTTGTATATATATAATTGTTATTTTGCTCGTGTACTTACCTCAGATCACTACACATATTTCAAATAGGTACCTACCTATCTAATTAGGTATGCTATTTCATACTACGCGTTCCCCCATTACAGTTTACAGTGGTATCTCTTTATCTCTTGGTTTTTTCGACTTCCAAGTAGCCCGTCAAAAAAACACAGGTACAACGTTCATTTTGTATCATCAACATAGTGCACGTCATGTAATTATTATGTTCTGTGCAGGGCCATATCAAAGTTTTTTGGAACCGGGGGAAAATTAATTTCGGGGTCCTAAATTATCATAACACGATATGATGAAAAAAAAAGTCGCAGATATTTGTAAATTTTATCAACCAAAGTCATTGAAGAAACTCATATGATATCGGTATTAATGTAACTAACATAGTCTTCAGTATTAAAATAATAACACTAACAAATGATAACTGTATAGTCTCCACCAACTTTGCTATGCCACGTCGATACTTGTTAATCTATTATTTCTAAGAAGAAATTTGGTTATTTGTATCATTAATCTCACATTTTGGCATCATAACAATAAAAAATGACAATTAAATTATAGTTTAAGATAACTGAAAATGTAACTCGTTAATGTAATATCATTACAAACTACAGAAACAAATTAAAATTGTTTTATTTAAATTTCATAAAAAAAGAGATTTTAGCATTGGTGGGCCCCTAATGGGTAACTCCGAATAATTCTAATCATTAGTGTTATTATCTGACTGACACTCAAGTCTATCTGGAATTTTTTAGGGGCGCCTTAAAATTGTCTTTAAATGGAACCTAGGGCAAAATAGTCCTGTTGCCTCCTCTCTCCTCTGAACAGTCCTGATTATATACGTGCAACAATTTATTATATCATTCTATATACCTAATAGCTACAGGTTTTAATACTTTAATATACAGGTCGATACCACGGTGCAACTTTTATATAAATTGGTTAGCATGGAAATGATTATCTATTTCAATGGGAACATAAATCATTGCGTAGTATTTATATATATATGAGAAATTCTTTTGGTTAATTTATAATAGTAAATACAATAAGGTATGTTATAAAGTAAACTTAATAAGATTAACATAAATCAAGAAAATAGACTAGTAAACATGAAACAGTAAGTAAGTTAATAAACAATAATAATAAGTAACAGATAACTATGACTTCGAAAATAAAATTGTGAGTAAAAAAATAAGCAGTTTGAGTAAGAGTCTAAGAAGGTAGGGTCATTATTGACATTAGTCATTAGATACTTAAGCGGTTCGTATTGTTGGTAATTTGTGGTGGCTCTAGGAATATGGAAAGTTATATTAGAACGTGTAGAATGAGAAGAAATTTTAAAATTTACCAAGTATAGTAAGGTGAGAGAATAAATTTTGTTGAGTAGAAGATCATTGAAAAACTTAGAGCTAAGCATACGTCTACGTTCAGCGAGAGTATGTAGCCCAAGTGCATCAGCAACAGGAGAGTAATCATGAAGTTCATGTGGAATACCTAAAGAATAGTTAACAAAGCTTAAAAATGTACGTTGTGCACGTTCAAGTTGGTTTGAAATGGTGACCATATAAGGATTCCAAACTACCGATCGGTACTCTAAGATGAGCCTAACTAGGGCACAATACAAGGATTTATTTAGATAATATCTTATATCTTATATTAAGTATTTTGATGCAGGTATCTAAATCAAAATGCGAATGAGTAGTTTTTGAGTTTTATAACTTCGTGTACTAAGGATAATATTTCTATGGTAATGGACCAAGTAGATATGGGTATGGGTTTAGATGATTTGACAATTGTAGTTATTACAACTGACTTATCAATATAAATAATTTGTAATATTGGTTCAAGTATAATAAATACCTAATTGGCATATCTAATATTACATATAGTTTATATTTTTGTAAAACCATTTGGAATTTTTTAAAGATAATAATTATTCTTAGTATAAACATTTTTAATATCCCAGAAACTTTTAATTAGAATTTTGATTTAAATATACAAACATTTTAAAGAAAATCATCTGCTAAAAATTTGCAGTAAAAGAGTGGGGAGGTTCTCATTTGAAAAATATAAGTTTGTATCGCCACAGGGTACTCCTAAGTGGTACAAAGAATACGAGGAATTTTAAAATATGGTCTTTAGGTACCTACAATTAAAAATTTTAAGAATTGGAATTTGAATGAATGTACTGTTAAAAGGAAAAATGGAAATGAGTATGCTTAAAAAAATCCCCTTGTAACTATTTTATAGTTTTCGTGGAAATTCAAGGATTCTATGGTTTTGTTTATTATTTCATTTGTCGACTACTTATCATTAAAACACGAAATATTATACATATTTGTGGAACAGTTGCTACATAATGATTTATGTACGTTGAAGTGACGAATAAGTAATGTGGAATGGAAGTGAAAAACAATGGTCAACGACAAAAAAGCGAAAGTATCGTAGGCTTGTGCAGCATAGGAGTGCTTATATGTTGACTTACGATTATAATACTCTTATTTGTTTTGAATGCGCGTGAGTCTCTCGACTATTATACAGAGTAATTCTTTTTATGATAAACACTCATTTACTCTTGGAAAATAATTATGAATGTTATTGAACATTTTTTTTGCATAATTCCTAGTCATACAAAACAGCGTTTTTTTTTTTTTTGTTATTTAGAGTGACATTTTTAATTTCACATTCGTCCTAAGCAGAATCTTTTTTTATGAATTTCAATATATCACGCAAAAAAAAAATTAATAATTATTGACAGCAAAATAATGTATTATGATAATATATAACTTTAAAAAGTGAATTTTAAATTATTTCATTAAAAAAATATATGGGGATAAAAAACAAACCAAAAAAAGTTTTTATACAGTTGACTTAGCATATTATTATTCTATTGCATATCAATAATAATCATACCTAATTACATTAATATACCCACGTCATCGACGAAGTAGGTCGTTATTTCTTTTTAAAAATCTCCTTTTTAGGCATCAATTTAACATTTTTTAGGTTAAATTTAAATTTTAAAATTTAATTTTTTTAAATTATTTTTTATTTACTGTATTTTTTAGCGTTTAGTATGCCTATATTTACGTCGATATATATGGTTTACCTGTCCAAACGATTTTTATGTCTAAATTACGTGACGTCATTAAAAATGGTCATTATCGTCTTCATTGCAGTAATAATAACGTTGCGTTTTAAAATAATATAAATACTTGTAATTTACCTATAACCTATATCGAGGTAAACTCGCACACGTTCCTATATGTAATCGCAAAATTGTCGAACGGTTACATCTCGTTACACACGACCTCGACCTTCTATTCGTGTAACGTGATAACTGCAAGAACTGCAATAACTGCACTGTAATGCAATTAGGTTTGTACACCGACAATAGCATAAAACGTGATACTTTATGGTTAGGTTAGCCCATCATCATAACAATATTTTTATTGAAACACTATACCTAATATAATATTATTATATTACCTAGGTATACATAATTTAAGAATAATATGCTTTCGTCTAACATTAAAGGCCTAGAGATGTAAAATTTCATGTTTTCACTAACATGTTAAAACTTTTCATTTAACATTTTTATATTTTAAATTGGTTTTTATATGATTTAACGATTTTTTTAATACACTTGATCAATATCATCAAATTATTTAAAAGTGATTTATATATAATGCGAATAGAAACAACATAATAATTTATGCTGTCTATCTAAATTGCATTTAAATTATAATCATAAAAATTAATAGCATTATTAAGGCAGTGTTTAATTCTCTATTTTCTTAAATACTTAGTATCAAACACTAAAATGGTTCTACGAGTATGACACTGATCAATGTACATATTCCACGAAATGTAATTTTTGATATTGAAAAGTTTCAATACTTTTCATTTCAATAGCCTTGAAACTTTTGAATCTTTTCAACCTTATATCTCTGATTATATCATTTACACTGTTACTAAAGTCGCATTTTAACTCCCGATTTTATTCCCCACGGAGTGCCCAAAAAAACATTGTATTGTATAATTAAGTACATCATAAAAAACATGAATATTATATTATTGATGTACTCTCCCTGTACAGCATACATGATTATACTTACGTTTTCAAAAAGAGAAATTGTAATTTTCATCCATGTATACCGCACATATCGCCAAACGTGAAAGACAGAGAAATGCAGGCTATGAGCCGATTATTTACATAATATTAGTGACCTAATCGTAATTTTATTGACTCGATAAGATGTAAAAGTTTCCCGTTATATGAAATATTGTTCTGTTAGGTACTTAAGTCGGTTTTGTTAATTTAAAATCAAATAATACATCTATTACATTTTTAAAAATGGGCTCGGTAAGCTAATTACGACGCGGATCACTGTGCGTGGCACGATTATAATAATAATTGTAACAATGAAAAATATAAACAATATTTTATTACAATATTATTGTGCATGTCTTTTATGGTTTTTTTTTTGTTCGAAGTTCGAAGATCATCGCGATTAATGAGTGGAAATGTCTACGAATTAATATTTTAATAATACTCGAATGTCCATAATGTGTGGACCTAAATATTATATTTATACGCCCAAGAGTCTACATAATATTAAATTATTACGCAGAGTGAACATGCACGATGTGCACACTTATTTCGATATTATTATAGGTATAATTATATTCTTATTTATGAAATGATAACATGAACTAAAAGAAAAACCTAGCAGTGTATTGAAAATTAGTAGGTAGACTATAAAACATTTTGCAATACGTTTTAGATGATGATCCTAGAAATAACTTAGAAAATCTATTATAATATCCTATTATATTGTCAATATTATGATCAAAACGATTATAAAATAAAGTTTTCAACGTTTTACGTACAATATTACTTCGAAGTTCCGTACGCAACACAAGCATACGAAAATTAATTTCATAATATTATAAAATATAGAAGTAGCGGTTATTCGTCGTTGAACAGTTCTCATCGTATTGCACAGCGTAAGTTACCATGATATAATATTATCCAATGCGTGGTTTCAGGGTGTGGTTATTATTTTAATGGTAAATACTATATTTACCTAAAATGCTATAAACGTTTTTGAAGAATTTTCTTTCGCCTAATTAAAATTCGTTACAAAACAACTTTTTTTTTGAAGAAAAAAGTTTTTTTTCGTATTTGTATTGTTATTTGTTATCGTTTATAAAGTTATAAAGTTCATTAATTTTTTGAATGACAAAATATACTTTTAATTTCATATTCCTTAGCAAAAATTTTTTATAAAAATGTTAAACGAGTATTTAATTAGTCATAACTTTATAAGTTATAACGTATAATTATTTAAGGTCTATATATGAGCGGAGTAGTGGACTAACATTTTGCGATGTATCATCTTTCATCTAAATATTAAATATATTTTTATATCTAATTGAGACCTCATTCAAAATTAAATAACTTTGGAAAATTAAATTAAAAATGTGCGTAACTATTCAAAAAAGTCAGAAAAAAATAGCATGGTATTTAATATATTTCCTCTACAAGAAAATTTTATGAATCATAAATGTTTTTTGGAAATAATAAAGAACTAGAGGAAAAATATCGAGTAGCGTGCTGTTATTTTGTTATGAAATTAGACAATAGGTTAATTTTGTCTATGAAGTATTTTTTAAATAGCAATTATAAATAATTAAAAAAAATAAAATGAAATAAAAACATAGTTTTTAATAAATTCAATTATCATTATAATATTAAGTATAACTAATGGTAACAGTTTATAAATAAAGCGTTAACGCCGTTAACCGAAATTGGTTATGATCAGAAAAGAAAGTTGTGTCCATATTAAAAACGTATTTATGTTAAAAATAAAAAAATAAACAATACTTAAAAATATAATCTTAATTTTTGGCTTGGTGTGGCGCGGTCGTACACTTAACTGCGGAAACGCTCTGAGTGTACGTACTGGCCGTACTAACCCGGGTTTATAGCAACAAATCCTTGCCATACATACAAAAACGTGTTATAACCAACCGTATCTCAACCCACAATAAAAACCTACTATAAAGAACCTACAAACAGCTAATGGCCATAGTTGCCGGGCTTAAGATCAATAAAAAAAAAAAAAAACCTTAAGTTTTTTAAAAAAGTGGTTTTGTAATGAATTCAAATTACCTATGCAAACAAAAATTATTTAAGAAACTTTAATATCAAGAAAATTAGCACTATTATTACTGTTAAAATAATCGCTTAGTCACTCAAAATAATATATATTTTAATTTCTAGAACAATATAGGAACATCAACGAATAATAGGTGCACGGAGTATTACGATAATATAATATTGTATAGATTATTATATTATATAGTGTCGATGATCTCTTTTAAATGATAAGAGACACGGATGTTCCGTTATATTCAAATCATGATTCGTCATCGTTAAAAACAAAAATCAAAAAGATAATTAAACACACTTTAAACACTGATAGAAATATTAATTAATATTATTATATGTAAGTCACTAATGCAAATAATAATCGACTACGTACAAGTACCTACCTCTATTTATAGATATAATATTATAATGTTAACTACAGCGTATATTCAACAATAGAGAAAACACAAAATATTTCGAACGCGTGACCATGAATTCTGGTTTTTTTTTTACTGCATCATTAAATACTTATTTTTTAATACTTTTCCACACACGCGTTACGAAATAATTTTTTTTTTTTGAATTGTAACCGCCTTTTTTGATTTTGAGTTTCAATCAAATTAAACAATAATTTAAACAATTTTGACTTCTAAACTTTATTTTTATCTTAAAAATTGGCTTATTAAAAGGAAATTAAAATTTCGATTTATTATTTATGCATGTTGTATTTATTGTAATTTTTAACAGTCTTTCTATAGAAATTGTATACAATTTTACAAAGTTCCATGTAATTTTATATTAACAAAACTACAACTATATATTCAAAAATATCGTACGAGATCACACGAAACTTTGTAAAATTGTAGATGAACTACGATAAATACAATACGCATCATAAATCAAAATATTGACTAAGGCACTATTAATAAGTTAATTTTTAAGATCAAAAAAAAACTTTATGCATTAATGTTGTTTAAAAAGATTTATTTAATTCAAATTTGAACTCAAAAAAAAGGGCACAGTACAAAAAAATTTTACTTTCAAAAAATAAGTGTATATTAAATTTTTGAAGAAGTAGGAAGAATCCACATAAAACTCAGGTAATTTGCTCGAAAAATTTTGTGTATCCTTTATTGTTGAATGCATTGTATAATAATGTAATACATTATTCATCAGAACATTCTTTTTAATACGCAAACTGAGAATAAGTATTAAAAAAAATATCAATAACTTAATATTCTTTTAATGTTGTTTTTATTTCAGGGTGATTCATCTAGTTATTCCTATTGTTTCCTATTTAATTATACCTCCATCAAAACTAAAACATTTAAACACAGGAACTTAAGTCCAAATCTTGATTACTTAGATTTTTTGTAACTTTGTAAGAAGGTCCAGTGATGTTAAAAACTTTTGATTTTGAAATTTTTACTGTTAATTTTTAAAAAGATATTAATTTTAAAAATGTTGTATCTAAATATAAATTTGAACAGGTAGATAGTTTTTAAGTTATTAATATTCACGTGTACGCTAAAAATATATCAGAACTATGATGATTTGAAAATCACATTAATTAAAATAACCTCTGTTAATATTTTATTTGAAGCAAAATAAATGATTGATTGAATATTAAATCTATTTAATCGTAAAACCATTATTAAGGACCATAATCATCCTTAATATATTTTAATAACTCAGAACCCACTCGTTTGAATTTCAATTTAAATGAATTCAGGCTTTAAAAAAATCATCTTTTTAAAAATTGACGGTGAAAAAATGGTGATTTATACTTAAAACACGAAGTTTCTTTCGTCATAAAACAAGTAGTAGCAAGTATAAGTAGTAAGTACCTAACCTAGCCTAAACAGCATCACGAAAATGTACTAATTTTCGTTTAAATTGAACAGTTGGCTATAGTGTAAGTACTCTCAACTCTCAAAAGTATTTTGTGTACTGTAGCGACCTAGAACCGTACAGAAAAGAACACAGGAGCTAAAAGCTTTTTCCACGTAAATAAACTTTATGTACTTTAAATGAACTTGGTTTTTTATTTCTTGTTTCTACTAGTAAATTTAACTCATATCATAAATGATAATTTAACGTCAATTTAAATTAAATCACGTGATGAATAGTATAAAGTTAAGTAAGTAATTAGTGTATAAATGTAGTGAACTGGATACAATGGAGTTTTCGTGCAATGAAATTTTAACTTTTTCTTACGATGTGGATATAGACCAAATCTAAAAATCCAGATTACCAAACAAGCGATTTAAATAAATGGATTAAATATAGGGCAATATTATTATTGTGCATTATACACAATATGATTTCGTCCGTCGACAATTTTGTATCCACTCGGCACGTATTATAATATTATTATTGTATGGAACATTTTATTATATATTATTATTATTATTACTATTATAATGTGATGTTGCGTTATTCACGACAGTCGTATGATATTTTCACGTATACTATTTAATGTGAGACTTCCCGTCGACAGCGTTTAATTAAAATAATAAAAATTTAGCGGTCGTCGCTGGGTACACTTACCACTGTCCTCCCGGTGTGCAGGTCGTGTATAAAAATGATATTATTATTATTACGATATTATAATATTATCACGTACATGACAGACGGTGAAATGTACGGCAAAATATTACTCGAGTAGTCCGCCCGGTCGCCGCGCGAACACATATTTTACAATGACGATACGTCGTCGACCACCGCCTCAACAGTCGATCGCGATACCGTTCGTAAATGATAGTATTATTATCACTCGCGCGTTCGAAAAAATCGAAATTGCACGCGTTCGCGAGGTTGATTTTTTAGAATAAACGACGAATGAATTACGATTTTATTAATGTGGACGGGGAGGGGGGGGGGGGGGGGGTAACAATAAAATGAAATTACGATAACCGCAGTTGACGCGAACGGTGATGACGGATCGCCACTGCAGCTGCACCCGACCGACGGAGACCGCGACTTCTCGTGTACTTGTTGTTACACTCACTGCAGTCTGTGCTGCGCGTGTATGCGTGTACGACAACAGCAGCGGTTTATACATATTACGTACAATATAATAAAATAAAACATAATGATACGTGTAGAGATGTAAACTGGTAACAGGTACGCGTATGTGAGTCGTGTGCTTTATCACGCCACGGCACGACGGTGGTCGGTGAGAAGAGAAGAGTCGGCGGGCGGTGACGAATGCACGAATATCGTATTGTACGTTGCGATCGCGTTGACGGCGGTATGTGCTCCCGCCACGAATCTGCAGCCACAGGTCGTCGCTCGTGATTTTCGTCCAGTACGAGTACCGATTTACAAGGTGGTGATTTTTTTTAAGCGTGCTCCATCTGTTTTTATGTTTTTAAGCGTGCACGCGCGTGTATTCAAATTCTAATTTTTTGAATTTTTGAATAAACTCGAAGACCTGCGTTTTTTCGAGATTTTTTGTACCACTCGAGGACGACCTAACCTGCTGTGATGATTCAAAATTCTGTTTTTCAAACAAGAAGCCCCTCTCTCTTTTCGTTTTTAATTATTCAGCAGATATGTTTTTGGAGAATTTCGATATATATCTAAATCAAGATATTCAAACGAGTAGTTTTTAAGATATATATAACTTCGTGTATTAAGGATAGTATATCTATATGGTAATGGGTTATGTAGATATAGGGATCTTTGATATTTTGAAAATATTAGTAATTACTATTGATTTATCAATAAAAATAAATTGTAAATATGGTCCAAGTATAATACATCTAATATTACATATTACAGCTTATGTTTTTATGAAACCATTTTTAAGAATTATTATCCTTAGTATAAACATTATAATAAATCAGAACCGACTCATAAGAATTTTGTGTTTAAATACATCAACATTTTTAAGAAAATCATCAGCTAAATTATTTTCAGTAAAAAGATGGGAATTTCATTTGAGAAATAGAAGTTTGTATGGCCAAAGTACACTCCTTAAGTGATACAAAAAATATAAGGAATTTGAAAATATACGGTCTCTAAAATCAGAATTTGAAGAAACTAACTATTATTTAGGGAAAAAGTGGAGTGAAAATGCTTAAAAATCACCTTTTATATTTTGGTATATGTATATTATGTTGCCTATGTTTTTTCATTTCAATTCGGTAGGAGTCGCGTTATACAGTCAGTCGTGTGCATTTTCATTTCAATCGCTGCAGGCGAAAATCCGTAATAAAATCAAAGGCCGACAACGACCGTAGTTTCAAGTGACATCGAGGTAAATTTATTTAAATTGTATGCAATGGCAATAATTTATCACTATAGTGGATATTTAATAAATCGATCTTCAGTCCCATCCACAATAATAATATCGAACAGCACGCGTCCAGTTTTATAATATAAAAAGTTTAGAATTAAAATGGTAAACAAATAAAATATTTGACACTTAAAGTTTGAAATTAACATTATAATAAATAAATTATATTATGTATTTTAAACAATTATATGTACTAAACACTTGTGATAAAATTTTCCGCTTCTTATTTATCAACTTGAGATATTATTAATTATTTTGGTCATATAAATATGATACTAACACATTGACTGTGAGAGCAATGGGAATATATACAATAACTAATTAAAGTATAATTCATACAAGTTCATAATCTACACGTTTTAGTTATTTCATAAACTGATTCAATACTTTAACTGTAATATATTATACACTAATATAGACCACGTAACGTGCGACTTGTTACTATAAGTTAGGTCAAGATACGGATACCCTATAATTATTTACGTATTAGCACGAATCATGGCTAAATTTATTTAGTGATATTACGGACCTTTTGGCAGCACAAAATTAGCCTGACACCAGCCTATACTTAGCCCGATACTAGCTGATGGCAAGGAGAGTAAATGCTCCTCATCACCCATTAAATGATGCCATATTTTTATAACAACTGCAATGATTTGTTAAGAGCTAATGACAAAAGTTCTTTATTTATAGTTTGCTTTATTCTAAATTTCTACAACATGATGATAATAACAATAATAATTATATAAAATCTATTAAATAAAACCGTTTCAAACACAAATAATTACAAGATTACGCGGTTCTGGAGGACAACAACATTACACCAGTCTGTAAAAAGAATAAAAGGTCGTAATTAAATAGTTGAAATAAATGTATTATGTACTATTATTATTACAGTAAACAACTTAGACTCTGCCGTCGAATCACTAGTCGGACCCGAATCCTTTGAGTATATCGAACGTCAATTCTCTGATTTCTTTGGCACTGAGTTCAATGTTGAAGTCTTGTTCCAGCACTTGTTTAATGTCAGTTCCCAGCAACGAGTCCAAACCCAGTTCAGTCAGCGTGGATGTACCCAAAACGTTATTGATGTCTTTGATACCTGAGTGAATGTATACAAAAACAAGATATAAAAATCGATGTAAAATTTTTGGTACAGTATATAAACCGTAAGTAGTAAACAGTAGTAGTAAAACGTACAATAAATACCGTCGAGCATATGTAATTCCTATGCGGAATAGGATAGGTAAATTAGAGTCCGAATAAGATAACATCCTATGCGTATTTGTTTTCAACTACACTCACCTAAGATTTTGGCAACGGCGTCGATGGGCCCGACGGACACAGATCCAACGTTGGACATTTTCTTTTCCGCAAGTACTGAACTTGAAAGCACGGCATGTGGCTGATTCAGATAGTTGTCGACAACATTCAGACATGACGCGATCCTCTGAGGCAAACTACCGCCAACGATCACGTTGTTATCGTCAAACGCTTCCAAAACTGGGCCCACATCTCCAATTGCTCCCCATTCAACGACAGTCTGAAAAAATTGTTATTTAACGTCATTATTTAAAATAAACTTTCAACAAAGATAATTTTAAATGCATTTTTACACTGCATAGGACGTAATTATTGTAAACGCGTAATGCTAGTTACGTCGGTAAAAACTGTAAAAATATATTACCGATGGGAATCCGGCCGCTTGTCGAGCTTCGGATATCTTTCCCAACGCTGAGTCGGTGTAACCGTGGTCGGCCTGGCCAGCTGTACCATGACCCGAAGTTCCCGAGGACCAGATAAAGAAGTGTTTGAGTTTTGGACACAGTTTTCGAGAAACTGTGTCGAGATTAATGACGGACGCAGCTTTCTGGTTGAACGCCGAGCGGAAATCGGCTGTGGTCAAATCGGAAGCTGAAACGCTGTGTAACACAGCTTCCAGATGGAATATTCCCGCGACCTGTCCCAATTGGTTGGCTTCTTTCAGCAGTGCTACGGTTTCTTCCGGTTTAGTCGTGTCATAATCAATGATAGCGATTTCGATATTCTTTTCTTTCCACCTCCGTATGAACGACGATTGGAATCCAGTACGAACTCCACTACTAGACACCAATACTATTTTTTTCGCACCTCTGGTTACCAAAAAGTTGGTCATTTGTAGACCAAAGTCGTTCAGACCGCCTAAAATATTGATTTGATAGTAAAAGAAATCATTATAAACCAACAAAATTTTAATTTAAATAAAAAATTCAAAGTTCAAATACAACCGTTTGGACAAGGAAATACCTCAAAATATTTTTTTGTACATATAATTAAATTTTTTTTAAATTTAAATTCATACACACCGATTACAACGTATGTCTTTTCTGGGTCGAAAAATGTTTTCCGTGCTGCCAATACTTTTTTGGGTACCGGGATGACCAGTTTTTTCGATTCTTCGTCACGAACTTTTAATACAATTTTACCAAAATAGTTGAAACTTTCGGTCTTACTACATGAGTAAAAAAAAATATTCAGATTAAAATATAAAAAAGAAAGTTCAAACTCATCATTTACTCGAAAGCTTCAAATAAACTTTCGTCAGTAGAGTAGACCGTTGTGGACAATGGCTGTACTTCACCGGTTTTGATTCCGTTTGATATGAGTTTGTAGAGCTCTTGTTTATCCGGTAGAGAATGTTTGCCGTGGAACAGACTTTTCAAGTTCATTTTTATGATGGTAATGTTCCTCAAGTTTCCAGTAACACCTGATTTTATTTGTGGTCACATGATTTAATTACTTTAAATTTTTATCGGGTAAAGTATAACTTTTATAATATTATATATAGTTATACTTACCAATATATTCGATTGCTTGCTTTTGTTTTTCAAACTCTACGACACGACCACTTTCCGCCACTGTGTGGATGAAACTCTGTAATTTAAATGGAGTGGACTCGAGGGTGTTGAAGATCAAATTCACACCATTTCCATTGGTCTTTTCGAGTATCTCTTGTTCTGCGTACTTGCTGTTGACGACATTGTCTTCGGAGATCTAAAAAACGGTATGTCTTACGTTTAAAATCTAAAATTTGCGATTCGTCTACATATTATAATAATTCATAATTAAATAATTATGCAACGGACCTTTGGGTACATTTTTTGAAGGTATTTTCTTTGCGACTCGTTATCCACTCCAACGTATACTTTTACGTTGCTGTCTTGTAAGATATTAAGAGCAGCTAAGACCGTGTAATTTGTACCAGAATTGAGGTAAACCGATTCGTTTGGTTGGAGTTTACCACGTATAAACAGTCCATAATAGGCCTGAAATTAAGCGAAATGAAATATATCTCATTATTTAAAAGTTAAGCTATTAGATTATATGAATTTGTTTTCTTATAGTAAAATTTTTAGTGTGTTATGCCGAGCGTTAAGTATTAATATGTTTGATTTTATATGATTATTCTAGGTTAATTTCTTATCGGATAAGACTTAAATATTTAACCAATCATGAGAATTAATAGGCATCTATATTACTAACTATTAATTTTTAGTCAGAAACCCTATCTTAAAGTAAAGATATTATGGAAGGATTTATTATGGTTTAATAGGATTAACTAATTTACTTACTGTTTAGACAGTTTATTACAACAGGATTATAAATAAACCTAGGAAATTAATGGTTCAATAAGAAATTAAGTTGGCAGTAAGAGTATTTTATGTTATGGGTTAATCAGAAATATAAATTTATAACAGAATAGATAAAAAAAAATACTCCCTTGAAGTATAACTGCATTAATTATAGATATATCTGAGATTAATGATCAATTAAATATTCAGAAGTGATGGTTTGTAAGATATGAAGTAATTTAAATTAAAAAAGTAGGAGATAGACATGTTTGAAGTTTGAATAGATAGATTTTATGCTATTGTTTATCGAAATCTTTAAAGATGTTTAAAAAGTCATAGATACAATACAGATTGTTTTCGAGCGATGTAGAATAGTATCAAATACACTATGAAACTAATGTATCATACTATGTTTGGTCTTGAAACCAAATTGAGAAAGTGATAATGGATTGTTTAAAAATACACGTAAAAAATTTTTTATGAATGGATCTTTGCAAATTTTTGAGCAATAAAACAAGATTCTTATAGATATGAATTTGGAATATCTAACTATTTGTGCGGCTTGACAAATATAGTTCAATTATAAACCGTAAAACGTGTACATATCTACACAAATATATTCTACTAGAATTAGATAAAAAAACGATAAATATATAAACTTTATTATATACTAATGACTTACTAAAACGTATGCAACGGAAACTGTGGACGCTTGTTCGAGAGTCCACTTGTCAGGTACTTCCCACAGGGTTGAACTGTCAGCTAATACGTGCGTGGCGAGGGCGCTGCCGGACACCAGTCCAAATACCCTTTGACCCTTTGCGTTGCGGCCGGAAAACTCCCGGCCCAAAAATGCACCTTGATCGGCCGTGTCCGTGTTAAAGAACGGTAACCACGAGCGTTCGGCGAACAGCACATCCATATGATTCAGCGGCGCATAGTATACGGTGCATAGCTCTCGTCCCGGATAGTCTTCGGGTCTGCGGAAAAAATATAATGGCTTGGTTGAAGAAAAAAAACCTATTGATTTCTCCATGTTTTACGAAGCAATATAAAATTATTTTTAGGTTACTTGTAGTATTGCAGCCGACCTTCGATCCAACTCAGCGTCGATAAGTCCCCAACCTTTCTAGTAGATATGTACGCGTATTCTTTAGGCACTACCATATTGTCGGAATCATCTCCCAACTGAAAATGTCGGTTGCTACCCCAGACGCCATTGCGGTAAACGTTAACTAGCAAATCTTTTTTCAATTGCTTCTGGTAGAAATCGGAAGTCAATGAGAATTTCGGTGCTTTTGGGTCTTCGATAAACAAACATCTAAATATTTCCAAAAAATGTAATTAAAAAATGAACTGTATATAAATATATATTATATACAAGTCACCTCAAAGAGTTTCCGTTTTGTTCCAATCGAATACAATTTACAAAACCTAAAATTCCAGAGTACTCGACACCTTGGCTAACTAAGAGCACTTGTTTGGTTTCTTGTTCGGCCCGTTGGAGTGCAGATTTGAATGGTTCGATCCAAGCAAAGTCATTCCCTGTGCAATTCACTACGATTGGCGCGGAACAGTTTACATTCTAAATAATTAAATCCCATATAATATTTTTTACTACCCCATCGTGCGTGCGATATAGAAAATAATATATTCATTTACCTTTCGGAGAAGAACGAAGGTTTTATTATCTTTAGATTTTAAGTTGGCTACCAATTCCAATCCTATTGAGTTGATTTGTTGTTCCGTTGGTTTTTTGCTTTCGACAAACAGTACACAACCGCCAACTTTTAAGCTGTCAGCAGCGTTTTTTGCCAAAACCGCGTTATTTAATTGGTCAACAATGATCACTAAATGACAGTTAGAATCGATCGGTTCCGGTCTGTACACGTCCTTTTCCACGACTCGAACACCGAATTCATCGAGTTGTTCCGTAACAGAAGCTGGCTGATCGGTGAACACAGTTACTTCCACCTATCAAAATATTGATTGCCAAATTTTTTTTCTCAAACTTAAATAATATTATACTCATACGCTTGGTAATGGCTCGGTGTTGATCACATCAATGACAGATTTCGCGTACAGCGATTCCAGTTTTCTACCAGTTCCTACTTCGGCCACTTTCAGCTTGAAAGTACCTCCACTGTTTTCGAAAGCTAATTGAACACATGTGTCCAAAGCGTATATTGTTGGCTAAAACCATTGATAATATATTAAAATATGATTATAATAATATAAAGT
Organism: Pentalonia nigronervosa; assembly: GCA_014851325.1. Lineage (NCBI taxonomy): Eukaryota > Metazoa > Arthropoda > Insecta > Hemiptera > Aphididae > Pentalonia > Pentalonia nigronervosa. The sequence goes on from JACXSJ010000276.1 coordinate 167,104, forward strand.
AATGTATTTTATTAATAATTATATTTTAAAATTTAATTAATTTGTTCCCCATATTTAATGTACAAATTTACATTTTTAATTAAGATACAAAAAATAAAAATGTATAGTATTTAGCAATATTGTTATAACTTTTTAATTTCATTTTCCTACATAGTTTATAATATACATTTGGCAATAAATATGTATATAATATAAGGTTACATTAATGTTTATTATTTACCGTATCAGAAACGTATGGTTGGAAAGTGTAAAATTCTAAATTAGGATCTTTTTGACCTTTGTTTCTCATTGGGACCTCTTCTAATTGTAATCCGCAGACTTGAACGCTTCCAGCCTTAATTACATCAACATACTTGTAATAAATAGCTGAGATGACTATAATATTACACATAAGTATAAAAAAACAAAAATTTTAATATTTTTCTATCAAAAACTTTTTTCTTTATAAGGTCATTACTATTGTCATTAGATGAGTTTTCAGCTTGTTTTTGTTGTTTCGTAGGATCGATGACTACTTTTTTTACGAATTTTGGAGTATACAAATTATAGTTATCTAATTGCAACACCGGTATTTGGAATAGATTTTCTAAAAATGCTAACCAATCTCCATCAAAATTGATATGATATCCTAGATAAAAACAATACATTTATTCATAATAATATTTTGTAAGTGCAATTAAACCAAAAAATTGGTTTTAAATGCGATTATTTTTAGTTATTACAATGTTTGGATTAGCTATTAGTATATTATTAAGTAAGGTGCAAACTTCAATTTGTTAGCTAAATTAAATTAGTGATTAGTTTACCAGTGTGATCGACTCTTTGGATCCCTCTGAATGGACCTTTATAATCGTAACCTTTCAAACGCAATTCTTTGTAAACGTCGGCCGAATCTAATGGTAAGTATTGAGGTTTTTTATTTTTGGGCGTAGCCAACTTCAATAATTCGTTTTCAATCGTAGCCGAAGTGCTAATTTGACCAGAAGCTACAATCGTATCGGATTCTTTCAGTTCGAATTCTCCAGACATCAGTACGCTCAAAACAAACTTAACTACTCCTAAATTAAAATTGAAAATATTGGTACATTAGATAGTCCAAAAATATTAATTCTTCAATTGCTTACCTTGTTCTGGGATGACTGTCTTCCTTAAGAATTCCACATTCTTGAACACAACTGGCAGTTCTTTTGGTTCTTGGTGTAATAACTCGGCAAAACCTTGCCAAACCAATGACTAAAAATAATAATTTTTTATTTTTAAACTAAAGTTTGGTGTTTCCTTTTACTGATTCTGTTTTTTTTTTCATAAATTATGTTCAATTCTTGCATTATAATTAACTGGACTTATAAAATAATAATAATTAATATTTTCAAACATACTAATATAGTAATGTTATCCATTAGTCGAAATTCGATCTTAATAACTGTTTTAATAGTTTTAAAATTAACAAGCTCTAAAATTTTTCATTTTTTATCACACACATAAATATGATTAAAGAAAATTTCGCTTGGTCAAAAAGCTTAAATTGATAATAATGTTCCTCATAAGTATAGTTAAAATAACAATTTAAAAATGTTAAAGATACATAGGTACGGGTTTTTTTATAAGTGCTTAAAGTTTAAATGTTGATAAAATTCATCATAATCATGAACATTTAAAATTATTTTGTTGTAAAAAATTTATAAAATGTTCAGTTTTTATAGTTTAGGATTAAAAATTTAAAACAAAATATCTCATAAGTAACCAAAAAATAAAAATAAAAAATAAACTCAATGTTTTTTTACAGATATTTTAAGTTTTAATTTGGACGGAATTAGATGTTAATACAAATAATAACGATTTTAGTTATTTTGTTATAATTCAAAAATATTATTTATGAGTATTTAAAACTCTTAAAGTTTATAATTATATTTTATATACACAAAAAAATTATCAAATATGCAATGTTTTCGGAAAAAATTTAATTCAATCTATTGTATAACTAATAGTACCTAAAATAAATTAGGTACATTAATATCAATTATATCATAAAATATACTTAGCAATATGGGCTGATAGACCGTCTTTGCAAAGAGTTTTTTTTTTGTATACAATGACATAATGTCATTGAATTCAAATTTAACATATCTATTACAGCGACCCACACGACTCCTAATGTACAGCAGAGCGGTACCTACTTGACCGCCTATTTTATGTTTCATATTAACCGACTTCGGCAAGAAAATATTTTTTAAAAATGTTTTAATTGTATTTTACTTGACTGATAACGTCAATACTGTATTTCTATTTTCGTATTTTACCGGTTTGAACGGTATCATATGTTTAAAAAAAGTGAAAATCTACTCTATAATACCTTTCCAATGATATAATATCTGTTTTTTTCCTACTGTGTACATAGGTAAGAGAAGTTTTAGTGTGATAAAAGAAGTGCTTCTGTATTAGTATTATATAGATTATCAATTAAACTTACCAAGTAACCAGAATATGGTAAAATTAATAAGTCATCAATTCTATTATTTTTCAAATATTTGAATTTGTTGGAATCAACATCTACATTTAATATGATTTCGCCGGCTTTAGAAGGTGGCTGTAATAAGAATAAACAAATGTTCGTTTGTATGATTTAAATCACAGATATTCTTTATGAAGAGAATTAATTACCTTGCCACAGAATGTAACTACGTTCCATTTAATAGAATGATCCCATTCGACTAATGATTGAATCATCGGGGTGCGTGCGGACACGGGGAATTTTACCGGTGGATATAGATGTTCAATTTGAGGTTGAAGTCCGGCATTAAACAAGCTGAAACATGATTAAAATAATGAGACTTAATAAGCACACCAATATTTCCCCCGGTAGTAGGTATTTTTGATTTACGTACTCTCCGACGCTCAACAAAAGCTGTTTGTACATATCGCCAGGTTCTTTGATCAGGTTCACGTATTTAGCGTTAGAGTTTAAGTTACTTGTAATGTAGTTTTGCGCTCGTGTTTGGTCGAGGATTTGAACGTAAACTGCTTTTTCGGGGCATTTCGCCAACGAGTCCTAACAAACGATTTAAATTTGCCATTAACGAAACCATAACGAAACATAATATTATGATGTTATAAACTATACACATACTTGAAGTGATAACTGCGAGGATAAGCTATTGATAAAATATGTCGATGACACCGGTTGGCTTCCTAATGTCTGCGAAGCGCTTATCCATCGAGAAGAAGAGGACTTTGGTTTAGTGATGAGCTGAAGTGATAAAAAATACCAATATATTTAAAATAGATACTACAAGAAAACAATATTTTTAAGTTGTTGTTTTTCAGATAAGAATACCTCTTTTGTACAGTAATTTAATTAGCGAGTATATTTTCTGTAAATGTTGATGTAGTAAAATTAAAATGTGAATGAGTAGTTTTTCAGTTATAAAAATGTTTATACTAAGAATTATAATGCTTAATAATTGTTTAAAAAAAATGTAAAATATATTTTGCAATATTGGATTTATCATTTTTTAATTATTGACCACTTTTAAAAATGATAAATGCTGATGGATTAATATTAATTGTTAAAATATTCAAATCACCATAGTTCCCATGATGTTTTCCAAACCCATAAACATAGATCTATTATCCTTTGTAAATAATGTTAAATAATTAAAAAACTACTCGTTTGAATTTTGATTTAAATAGTTCAACATTTTCGCTAAGTAATTTACAGTAAAAAATGGAAGTTCTCATTTGGAAAAAAAAAGTGCGCGCTGCTACAGAGACATATCGTAAGTAGTACAAAAAAATCTTAAGAATTTGAAAATATGGTCTTGAAGTATATTTAAAAATTCATTATTACAGAAAAAATAGGGATGAGTATGCTTAGTGAATCACCTTGTATATTATATAAAAAATAAATATATAATAATAAAAGTATTTAAATACTTTTTTCAAATAATTTAAAAAATTCTGGAATCATCTATATGATCTATTTTAATGTTATTAAGTATATAGAGTTATATTGAATTAGATATAGCATTGAATATACTTACGACTTGTAAAGTGGACTGTAATTGTTTGGACAGTTTTGATACGTTCTGAGAAGATAAAACAGGTCCTAGTGGTAAAAAATAAAAATATTAGTATTGATTTCCGATATTTGTCGAAAACTTGAATGAATTACTTACCATTTTGAAATGGAGTGATTTTTGCTTCAGCTAATACGCTACCAATAGCATAGGCCGACAAGATTGCTTCATCTGCTGTCAAAACGCCATCCGCGTATGCAGCCGCTAGTTCACTGAACGATTCTCCGACAATGTAATCTGGTGTGATTTCCAGTGCTGCGAGGACGTCCAAAAGAGCGATCTAAAGTAGTAAGGAATTCAAATTAAAAAAAATGTTTTCAAAATGATGCAGCATTATTAAAAATGTACTTGAACAACGGTCGTGGCCACGACGGACAAAAATGGATCATATATCGATATAAGATCTGTGTTTCTCAGCACTGAACGTAAATTGTACCCTTTTTGTTGTAACAAATTCGTACTCTTCGTGATAGACTCATTGAAGACGTGCAACTGTTTTAATTGGTTACCCACATCAGCCCAGCTACTCTCCGCACCGGGTAAAACAAAAACGACTGGTTTCTTTTGGCCGTCAAACTCCTAAAACGCATAAAATGTGTTTAAATAGAATAAACGACTAACATTTTTCTGTCAGTTTTTCGTTATCTTACAGCGATCTGACGGTTCTTGTCGTACATTCCGTTGAACAAAATGTAGCCTCTATATTTGTGGCCAAATATGTGTTCGCTGTGGACTCCATACAACAAGGCGTAGAACTCTTTGTCTCTGGGCATTTGATCGATCTAATAGTAAACAAAGTCTATTGTAGTAAAGTTAAATTTCAGGACATTTCTAAGAAAAAGTTTAATAAATTTAAAGTTTTAATTTAAAAATGAAATCTAAAAGTGTACATTTTTGATAGGTACTGAATTTATAAATATGTCCTGAATTTGAAAATATATCTAGTAGAAATGAAAAATTCTAAATTTTAATTTCCAACTACTATTACTAAGTAAATATAATAGGTCCAGAAAAAAATCATGCAAACAATAAAATATTTACTCGGTTTATCATGTAGTTTAAAGCGCTTTCGTTTCTGGCCGACACAGCCACCAATCTAGGTAATTGCTCTTCCAGCACTTGCTGTTCTTTCTTTTGCCGGGTGTAAGACTTCATCAGACAATGTCCGTTTGCACCACCCACTCCAAAAGAGTTGACTGCGACGATACCGCCGTCCCATGGAGTGACGTTTTCCACGACCTTTGAAATAATAAAAATAAAAAAAAGTTTAATGATCACCATTTTGATCTATAAAATGTGTCGATCGATGTCGTACTAACAGTCAATCTGCCGTCTACCAGGGCTGGGATGTCCGGGTTTGGTATGTTGTAATGCAAGTTGGGTGGCAAAAGTCTACATTCCATGGCCACAAGGACTTTTATGACTGCGGACAGGGCGGAAGCCGGTTCACCATGACCCATGTTCGACTTGAGAGCGCCGATGAGAAGCGGAGATGTCCTCCCTTTGCAGAATACTTCGACGATTGCACCCACTTCTTGGCGGTCACCCACCTGAAAATTCACACGTTGCAATCATTCATTTAAAATAAGTATTATTATTATTAAGCGACAAAGAGATTAATACGCTCGTCTGGTTTAAACCCGTCGAATGTAAACGTTTGTTTAATATAATTTATCAATATGTTTGTTATAATATTTATACGAGTGTTATCCATTGTCACGAAAAAATAAAATAATAATTATATTTAATTTACAATTTGTGTTCAGTATATTGTGACTCTATTATCTAAATATAACATTAACGTTATTTTTGAAAATTATATGTTTATTTGATTGCATATTATATTTTATTATACTTTCTAGAGGAAAAGACTCACTTTGGTAGCGGATCCATGAGCTTCCATGAAAGCCAGATGAGTAGATTTAACGCCGACCTCTTCTTGGACCCTCCGAAACAGAGATATTTGCATTTCTTGTGAAGGGAATGTGATGCCTTCGTCTTTGTAACCGTCAGCGTTACTTCCTGTGTTCAACACACCCGCGTAGATGCGCTTAGCTATTTTGGATTTTTGCAACAGTACGGCGACAACGCCCTCTGACCGCACGTATCCATCGCCTATTCAAATAGTTAAAAATATATTCGTTTTAATTATTTTGAGTTAATTTTTGGTAGGGTTAAACACCATTATCGTATATTTGCAATATTGTCTCCCGCAATTCGTGCATATCGCCGAGTAAATACGTATTATGGAATACGATTGCCAGAGAATTAAGTATTTTATTTGTAACACGAAATTAATAAAAAAAGCTCTCAAATAAGTACTACTAAGTTGTAGTAGAGGTGTCGACTGTACCTCGTTATTGAGTTGTAGTTTACTGTAATGTATGTGTTAAATTTTAATTCAAAGATAAATCATTGCACGCGTAAAATGATTCTGAGCGAAAACGATTAGCCTATAGTACTGAATATATTAATTTATGATACTATTGCTACAAGTACCACGAATAATATTTTTAAATTAAATTAAAATAACGAAAATTGTAACAATTTTCATGTTATATTAATGACCGAAATTCTGTGTATCTGTGTGTGTCGTATGAGCATATTATGTCATACCTTCAGCGTCGAACGATCGGCACTTGCCACCGGGCGACAACATGTTCAGATTTTGGAACATGAGCGATACGGTCGGGTTCAACACCAGATCGACACCAGCCACGATACAGTTTTCGCAAACGCCATCTTGGATGAGCTTGAATCCTTGATGGAGCGCGATCAAACTGGTAGAAGACGCTGTGTCAATGGAGTAGCTAGGTCCTAATATTTATATAAACAATGAAATATAGATCAAGTAAATGGTGGTTATAGTAGGTATAAGCGGTAACCGGATGCTTATTATTTTTTTTGCTCACCCTTAAAGTCGAAGTAGTTGGACACGCGGTTGGCGCTCATCGTTCTCGAAGTACCCAAAAATTCATACCCATTAACAATTTCTGCATCTTTAGACCACCAATCGCACGTTTCACTGGATGACAGAGCTACAACCACACCGGTACGGGTGCCCTTTAAAGCCATTGGATGAAGTCCTAAAAATGTATAAGTTTTATTTTTAGGTAGTATTTTATTTAATATAAAAGTAACTTTGTGTAGGACTATTTTTTTAAATTAAATATTTATGAAACATTTTAACTCTTCAAACAATAATGCAAATTAGTGAAACCTTTTTGTATAAAATTAAATCCCTTTAATTATTAAAAATAAATTAAATTGATTTGTTTATACAAGTAGTTTGTCAGCATTACATTTTATCTTCATTAAATAATTTGTATTATTAATTTAATTTTAAACGAATTAACTTTATAATAAAAAAAAAGTCTTATCTTATTTCGTTGTTTATAGCCAAGTAACCATTTTTTTTTTTTACTACGTAAACGGTACACCAATTAAACAGTTTACTGCAATTATATAATAAATCATTTTCAGATTAATTGATATAAGCTAGGTGATTCTTTCATCATGAACCAAGCTATATCTCATGAGAATACTAAATACTAAATACTAATTTCTCATCAATAGATTGGTAAAAAAAAACTAAATAAAAAAATGCATTAGTTTTAGTGGTAATGTAAAAAAAAAAAATAATTATTAGCATTAATGATTTTGCTTTATAATAAGTACCTTCCTATTATCTACTTAATATACTTATATAATATCTTTATATATATTATAATTCATCTGTCATGACTTGATCGTTTTCAATTTAAGTTATATCAATAAATTTCTAGAGACTTGAGAAGAACTTATTTTTTCAACGCTTATAATATAGTATTAAAGGGAGGCTCCTACATAAATTTAATTTTGGATTGTACAAATCGAACAATTTTTTGTTAATTTAAATAGTTTTTATTGGTTGCCTACAGATAGTAAAATAGTTAATATGATTGGATATAATTGTTTGTATTATATTAAATTCCATTAATTAAGTTAATATAGCTATTTTATATATAAATGTAAAATTGATAAATAGCAGCTAATATAAATTAGAGCCAAAGTGTATAGTTGGCGCCTATGGGAATAAAATATACTGTACCGATTTTGACGATTGGAGTTTAGATAAATTGTTTTCCAGATTCAATCATTTACGTTAAGATGGCTTACCTGCTGTTATTAATATTAAAATTATAACCACATGTTCATTAATTTTTGCTCACAATTGGGTCACGTAAGAAAAAAAGTTACTTATCAAGTAATACCGATATTTACCACAGGTGAATTTTCCATCTCGACTTCATTTATCGCCGGTTAATACAGCTATTATATAAATCGTTAAAACATTATCAGCTCAAAACGAATTTGCATCATAACACAAACAATTTTAAAACATATTTAGAAATTAATAAACAATTTTGAAACATATTATACTTTTAAAACCTAGTAGTTTAGGGACTTAAAATGTTTTGTATACCAAAAGCCATCATAATATTATGCATCGATTAGTTTTAAATTTAAATCCCATAATCCTTTTTTTTTTTATTTTAAACCATTTTAAAATCATTTAATACCATTGATGTCTCAAAAAAAAATGGAGACTGTATTACATAAAATATTAATCCAACCTGCGTCAACGATTGTTTCGTAAACAACTTCCAATAACATTCTCTGTTGCGGGTCACTACGTTCAGCCAAAGCAGGAGGATAACCGAAAAATTCAGCGTCAAATTGGGTAATGTCCTTCATTTTTCCAGTTCTCATGATGGCACCATACAGACCTAGAAAATATATAAATCTCTTACTGAAATCGTCACATAATGTTATGCATGCTTTTATAAAGAAAAGTATTTGGAATAATTTTTTATTATACGTTAAAGTTTAAAAGAACTGAAATTATAATTAAATAGACTTTTAGTTAAATATTTTTCTTTTAAAAAGTATCTATGAACCTATTTCTATTTAATGAAATAATCATGCCCTGTATAATAAAATTGCATATTTTGGGGAAAAAATATTGTGAAATAAAAAAAGAATTATATGAAAAGTCCTAAGCTTGATGTTGATATAAATTAATTTTTAGTCTGGTAAAATATAAATTAAATTAAATCGAAATTAACTCGTTTGTGCCCAGTCTTGATTAAATGCTGTTAAAACAATTCTCAAATCTGCAGTCATATAAGATTATAGATTAAAAATATTATACTATACAGGTTAGGGTGGTGTAACAGAAAAAACTGACAAATGGAATAACATTTATTCTAATTAATATTTAAAATTTTTTTTTTGTATAATTTATAGACGCTTGTTATACACGTGTTATATAAAAATTTTAACCTAAATTATATTGAAACATTTTAAAATAGACCATTAAATTTGGTTTTTAGAAACATTTTAACTGTAAAAACATTTATTTATATTAGTTTATTTTTTATGATTTTTTTAAAATGTTAAAATTTTTTAATGTTTTATATTAAATTATACATTTTTTTAATATCAAATATTTATATATTAACAAGTACCTATTTTAAAATTTTTCATATAAAATATGATTAATATAATTAAAAAAAATTATACTTTTTAAATTTAAAATATTTCTTGCTTTAACTGGATCAACATTTACTTAATAAAAATATTGAGATTTAAAAAAATTATAAAAATATAAACTGAATGAGTTAGATAAATATTTTTACCAATAAAACTGTTCTGAAAATCAAATTTACAAATTGGTTATTTTTAATTTTGACAATAATTCTTCTTTTTAGTATTAAAATTATTGTATATTATACGTATCACGCAAGTGTTTGTTAATTATAAAATAAATATTAAAAATATTGATTTTCGTGGTTATTATTTTTCATGAATATTATAGATAATCGCTATCCCTGCCATCATCAATAATATTTTTGTCAACAAATTAAAAAAAATATATATATATATGTATGTAGGCACATATTACGTATAACATATTTTATACATATTTTTAAGAATTTATACAGAATAATATTGGAGTTGACATAAAAAAAAAAACAGGACAAAAAGCGTAGGTAATTACTGATAGAAGTTTGTCAGGACAACTGCGGGACACAAAGCCAAAATAAAGGACAATCCTGCGTGTATAAAACAGTACGTACGGTCACCCTCTACACCGTACATCGAAATAAAATAATAACATAAATAATCGATTGCGTACATGAATACAAGTACATAAGTAGGTAGACAAATTCAATGAGAGTCAATACTCCATCACTGGAGTTTAGTAAGTATTCCCACATGAAACACAGCAGGTATAGCGGTTACATATTGTTGCTATAATATGTTAAAGTTCCCTCACGAAAAAAATATAGCCACACGTAAATTCGCATTCGCCATAATTTTTTCCCGTGTAGGAACTTGCTATGGTGTATTTTTTTCGTGAGGGTATTTGACGGGTTTTTATATTTTTGCCATATCTCGTGTGTGGGAATTATTATGCATTCGCCCGCGACGCCAGCTTACCGGTGGGCCATCTCCTAGGCTCCGCGTTCACCATGTCCTCGCCAGCGTACAGCTTCTGCCTCATCTCGTCGATGCTGTCGCATTCGGGAAACCGACCGGAAAATCCGGATATGACGATGTCTTCGGGCTGGAAGCCGAACTCGTCGGACAGCACGTCCGGCTCTCCGGCGACCGGGGCAGCGTCTACTTCGTGGGCGTTCGGTGCCATCGTGTCGAAGGCGGAAAACGAAACCTACCTGCTAAAATATATTATGAGGTTCGAACGGATTTACCGTTATGGTGTTGCGTGTGTATCCGAATCGGTCAATTACAAAATAATATCGAAAAGTGTTTTACAATAATTATTATCGTCGCCGACGCGGATGCACTGCAGGAATAAGACGTTTCAGTGTCCGCGGTCGCGTTTAAATACCCTGTTGGCCCGTAACTGCGTCGATGGGTCGTTTTTTTCGGCTCATCGCGCCGAACACTTTATCTTCCTCTTGCGCAAAACTCTAAACGTTACGCAAATAGTGTTAGATAACCAACGTAAAAATTATGGCATAGGTTTTTTCTTTTTAATTAAATTGAATTTTATCAATCCTTTGATGACTTTTACTTTGAATAACTGCTATACACGGTCACGTAGATCATAGAGCAAACGCTTTGGTTTTTTTTTCTCTTACGAAACAGTGTTAGATAATATTATGCTTATGATAATAATGAATTACTTACTGTAACTATTAATGCAATAGAAAAAATGCCACTAAAAAATGTGCAATAATCAAGCATTAAAGGAATTTCGAATTTCGAAAATTTCAAATTGATTTCCCACCTATATATTGTAGAAAACAAGATTTATAATATTTGGAATTTTCTGTCTATTACAAAATTAAGAAAGTTGCTCATAAATAATAAAATCAAATAAAATTTATTCTATTCAGTTTCAAACGTTACACGGAAATACTGTTTTCGTTTGCAACAATAATAACAAATTATAACTAAAGTATAACTAGTTATAAATTATAACTTTCTAATCTATTACTAAATATGTTTTCGGTGCAAAAAAAAATATACCCGGTGTTTCTTTAACGTAAAACACTCATTATTTCAAAAGTTATTATCGTATTTGTTAGTATTTTTTAAACATTTTGTCATTATTGTTCTTTCAATTTTGTATTTATAAATAACGACATACGTATTTACATTTTTACATTGTATACCGTAATTCTATGTGAAGATATTCTGTCAGCCAACATTACTAAGTATATATTTTATGATATATATAGCTTGTTATATAGCTTGTTATAGGCTTTATTTAGGCAAATAAACCATTTTCGCTCAGAATTGTTTTTCAAATATCTAAAATGAATTTATATCATTAATTTCAAATTTAACAAAACACAGTGACTAACTCAAGAATCGTCAACTTATGTACAGCAGAGTGGTACATACTTATTCATATTTTTATATATTTATTCTTAAATCCGTAACAGTACCTTATAAAAAAATGATCGAATTAAAAAAAAAAAATTAGTTATGGGATTTTATAGGCAACTTAATAATCACTACATTCATTGTACAAACATGTTATCCAACATACTAGGGGGGTTAGGGAGTAGAGATCCTGCAGGTTTGTGCAGCTTATATAATTTTAGACCCTCCAAAACAATTGTCCGAATTACGTTTATGGAGGAATCATATGATATACCTTAATAAGGTTAAAAAAATAAAACAGAAAATCGTGAAATCTAAAAGCCGAAAATTTTAAGTTTGGCCGACAAATTATAATTTCGCCATTGTGTTTAACTCGTTAAAATACTAAAGTTCCAAAAAAAAAAAAAATACCAACATTTGTGAGGTGTGGTAAATTAGATTTGTTTCCTAAAAATGTTTAAACAGACGTAAGTTTTATTAAACAAATAATAATATAAAGATTATAGTTATATTGTAGTTTTTTAAAAAGTTTATTTATTTAAAAGAATACAACATACAAATAATACATATAATTGTAATATTTTACATGCTAATGCTTAATAATACCCACTTATTAAATATAATTGAAAATTAATTCTAAAATTTAGATTTATAATAAGTAATAACCAATTAAATTAAAACGTATTTGCATAACACACAAGAGATTGATTTTTACGAACAATAATAATAATGCATACAAAATATTTCTTGTAAAAATCAAAACAAAATTATATAAATAGAAAAAAATAGTAAATTCTTATTAGGTATATCAGGCAGGTTTATAAAATAATAATTTAATTTAATTTTAATAAATTTTATATTTTTTATAAATGTATGCTAAATAAATTTTTAGTTGTGGTAAAATTAAATGACCAAATATTTTAAATCTTTGTCAGAAAGTTTTTAATAAAAAAGTTAGTATCTAGTGACTAGGTATCTAACTAGAATACAAGATTAAAAGGTGTCATCATTGTCAAGAAATATAGAAACATAGGTAGAGGGATTAAAACTGATATGTGATATAGTATAGTATATGATCAATAACATAAGAATTGGCTTTATTGCCTATTATATAAAAAAATATATTTGAAAATGCGGGTAAATGAGTACCGTTCTGCTGTACAGTAGGTGTTGTGTGGTGGGCCATTGTAATGGGTGTGTTAAATTTTAATTCAATAATACAAAATCATATTATATACAAAAAACGATTCTTAGAGAAGACGGTTTATCAGCCTATATATATACATACATACATACATATAGAGCTTTTTTTTTTATTCACTCAAAAAAAAAAAATATAATTTAATTTATGATAAAAGCATGTTAAATTTATCAAAAACGAGTATGATTTAATTAATGGAGGCAAATCATTATTTTCAAGAATAATATTTCATTAAATTAATGAAATTGAAAATTATTCTTAAAAACGTAAATTGTTTATTAAGTTAATAATGACTGTATTTTGTACAGTTTAAGGAAATTGTTTCTTTCGTAATAAGAAATCATATAATAAAAACAAATATTAATTGTAATAAGATCAATATTTTCACCTTTAAAATAAAAACTTATTATCTTTAAATTAAAGATTTAAGGTACTAGAAAAAGTAAATTTTCCTTCAAAATAATGATTATTTTTTAATGATTCAAGAAATTTTTTTTTTTAATATAAGAAATTATATAATACAAATAAATATCAATCAACGGTGATAAAGTCAATATTACCTACTAAATAAATTTACTTTTTTTTTTTTTATTAATTCATTTTATTTATTAAATATAATAAGTATTAAAATTTTAATATAAATAAATATATATGTATATGCTTAATATAAATATTAAACAATTAATAATTTTAAATAAACCATAAAAAATATAAAATCAGCACTACTTAATAATATGTTATAACATGTTCAAAAAATAAGTATAAGTATTACAAAAACATTTAATTAAATTGTAATATAAAATGAAAAATAATTTTTCAACCTAACAACAGTTCCATTTGAGAGCAATATGTAAATATATAGAGCTATTGAGCTTATTAATTTTTTTTTAAATATAATTGGCATTATTAGCAGATGCATTTATTTTGGAAGAAACAAAATGTCTTCTGTATGATATTATCTCGAAATGTGTTCAAAATAAAAAAAAATAGTTGTGTATCATTATAATAATAATAATTATTATTACTTTTGTATGATGTATATTATATAAATAAGTACGTATATAATGATACATATATATATATATATTATGATATTGTATTATTGTTATCTAGTATGTAGTTTATTTTACTATTCTTAATACAGTAGGTTAAATTAATATTAATTACTATTACCAGCCGCTGCTAACCAGTAAAAGTCCCGATATCTCGTCTGCCACTGGACACTGATATAAAAAATATTATATTACAGTGGAACCTCGATAAATGGAACCTAAATAAGTCAAAAACCTTGATAATTTGAAATAAATTCCGTTCCCGTACGAAAACTTTAGTAAATTATTGACTTCAGTAAGTCAAAAACCTCAAATAAGTGGAAAAAATTTAATTTCTCTCGAATTTCGAAATATTAATGATCCACTGTATATTCTTCTGTAGATATATTATCACTAATAGTTAATATCAACCAAATGGCTTAAAGAAAACATTTTATAATGGAGTCTTTTGTTCGCCATTTTTTGTTTACTTTTGAGGTGAGGATCCCCAGTTAGACGTTTATCTAAAATTATACCGAGGTATTTTGTTTCATTAAATACTGGACTGGTTACATTGTTTAATTTAACTAAAGAACATATTTTATTACTGTGGAGTAAGGAGGGTTGATTTTCTCTCGTTGATTTTAGACCATGTTGAGATGAAGTTTGCGCGACATTGTAAATGATGCAGTTTAAGTTTCACGTTTTTACATATTTTAGACGAGTAAAAAAATATCTTATTTTTTAGTGAATTATAACATATTTATTAATTTTAATATCTTACTTACACCATTGGCTAACTTAACTTCTGATGTAAGCGCTTTCAGGACTTTGGATTTCTGTAGAATATATTTCGATTTATATTTAAATATAATTTGTGATCTTGTCGAACATTTGGTTATACGTTCAAGAATTTCATTGCATCAATATTTATTATTTTTAATCTACAATTAGTTATTTATCGAATTCGTTATTTAATTAATAATTAACATGAACAACTAACAAAATATTTAGAATATATTTATTTGATTTTTAATTATTAGAGTATGTTATTTATATAGTTTGAAAAGTAGATTGCAGTGAATCTGTAAATTGAACCTATAACAATAATTAAAGTAATGGATATTATGCGTTTTTAAAATGAAAATAAAAAAACCCGCAGATAATTTGCAGTGGTTTGAAACACTCGTGATTAGACTGTAAATAAAATAAATTTTAGTGGTAATAAAAACAACATAATTTCTATGACTATTTTGCAATTGTATAATTTACTTTTTTATTTAAAAGTTAACAGCATTACATACGCTCAAAAAAATAAAATACAATTAATAAAATTCAAGTCTAACAACACTGTAATAATATATGCACGGTATATTAAGCAAGTAAATCGATGATCTTGGCTCGGAGATGCGGGAACGTCAATTTTCTCAGTTCTTCGATTTCTATCAACACGTTAGTTTCTTTTCGGATGGCTTCTTGGACGCGTGGTGCGAGGAACGTGTCCAGGCCGAGCTGAGCAAGATTGAACGTCTGTTCGATTTCCGACAGGGCCTTATAACCTGTTGACGAAAAACAATATAAATATGATATGATATGATAATGTAGGGATTAAGACAGATGACCAATTATACGATTATCGTCTACATCAAGAGCGATTGTTTTCTAAATTTCTATGAAAAAATCCGGAGCGTTAAACTCAATTCTAGTAATTTAATTCGGGTTTTCAGTTTCGGGTTCTTCACATGATCCCACCTTCAGTACTACATACTAATATTAGTTATTACTTTGCCGGACTATATAAAAAAATATTTATAACTATTAAAATAATTTTTAATTTAAAGAATTTTGTTTCATCGCACTTAGTATTAATTATCAGATTTTATTTTGTCTAAGTTCCTCGTAAAATGTTATGAAATATTCTAATGGTATCACTCTATTTGCTTAGAGTTTTAAGCCTTTGAATCAAAATTTAAAATATTACCGAAAATCCTGGCAATTGTCAACAACAGTGGAGTTGCAACATCCGAATCATCGTAATTCGGACCGTTGAACTTCGAGTATGACACGACCGTCGGGTTCTCTGGCTGTTTGATGATTTCGTCCAAGACGCTTAGTGCCGAAGCGATCGATGCCGGTTTGAAGTTTGGACTGTTGAATGTGTCCAAACTACCGTCGATCGCGCCATATTCTACGACCACCTGAAAACAATAACGCAGTATTCATAAATAATTATAAAGGTTATATTTTCAAGTCAATTAAATTGAAATGACAACGGGAAACATAGCATTGATTCATGGCCTGTATAGGCAGTAACACTTACTGCTGGGTAGCCCGAAATTTTGCGGACTTCGGCGATCCTGACCACGTCTGCGTTGGCAAAAACGTAATTTGACTTGGATTTAGCTCCTCTTGACGCGACAGTCGGAGCGAGCACAACGAACGATTCAAGTTTGGGAATCAATCTTCTACTCAGTGTGTCCAGATTAGCAACCACTTCGGACACGGCATTTTTCGTTACTACAAAATCGTTTTCGCTCAGTGATTGTAAGTGGCTGGTCTCCGGAGCCTGTTTATGTACACGAGACATTACGTTTTAAAATCGTGGTGCTATTTCAAATTGTAGTGTTAATCAATTCAAAATGTACTCACGGTAGTTATGTGGAAAATACCACAGACTGTACCGAGGGCTACTGCTTCTCTCAGTATGTCTTCAGCTCCTCTCACCGTTGATGGGTCAGCGAACGACATGACCACAGTAACGTTTTTGTTCTTCAATCGTCTTAGCATCAATGTCTTGTAGCCGGACTGTGGTTTGTTGTTTATTTTCAACACTAAAACAAACTTACGTGCTCCTCTATGCGCTAGATGTTGAATCAATTCCAAGCTCAAGCTCTCTTCATCTCCTACAATAACGACAACAATAACGAGAAGTGTTTAAAATTAAAATGTTTTTTTTTTACTTTATAAAATATTATACCGTTAAAAACGGTGGAAAACTCACCGCTAATAACAAACGATTTTTCTGACGTATAGAACAATTTTGGGGACGCAGCTACAGTTATCTTGGCCGGAGCTGCATTTACCTTATCTTCCTCTTCGCGGATTTCAACCACGGTTCTTCCTAAGTTGTTAGCGCAATTAGCGTTGTACTTGAACGCGTCGACCACTCGACTTGCTGGGAAAACGGTAGTTGACAGAGGTTGCACTTTCTTGTTCCGAATACCTTGACCAACCAGCCTTTGGATGTATTTGATTTCGGATGGTGAAAAGTGAATGGTGCTAAACGAGATTTTGCTGTGCGTTATGCTTTTCAAGTTCCCGGACACCCCTAAAGAGTCGGACACTGGTGAAAACACTTCAAAGTCCACCAAGCGGCCGTACTCGGCCAACGAGTTAACAAACTCTTGGCGCTTATTGATCGCGGAATAAGTATCGAAAATCAGATCAACCCCCTGGCCTTGGGTCTGCTCCAGTAGATGTTGCTCGAATCCTCCACTGGTCAGTTCGGCAAAACTGTTATCATTCAACTGTAAATGATAATGATAATAATAATACATCAAAGTAAATGACGGATTTAAGGAATTCGGTGTCTAATTTATTGTATTATGTTATAAAAAATCAAAAAAAAAAAATATACGACACATCAATTACATTTTTATGTTATATAAACACAAGTGTACAATTTAAAAAATATATTGACACGTATATTTTTATTTTTATAGGTTTGTGATACATTTAATTAGTTGAGTAGATAGGAATACGGAAAATAAATGTTAAAGTGAGTAAGACGTGATGGCACTTTTATTCCACTTTATCTAGATCGAGAATTGAAAATAATACTATTTTGTACGATACATTATATTTTTCAAGACATACTTGTGGGAATCGTGTTTTTAAGAACACAATTTGCTCTTTGTTGAATACTCCTACGTACGGAATGGCTCCCAATTCGAGAGCCACAGCGATGGCAGCAGTGCTTATTCCGCTAGCACCAGCATGCACGTACACGGATTCGCCCGGTTGAATGTTTCCCCGCACAACTAGCGCGTAGTAGGCCTAAACAATTATAAAAAAAACAATATAAATTATAACAATAATAATAATCGAAAAACATCATTTTAATACTCACCAGGCTATAGGTCCTCGGTACAGTACAAGCTTCTTCCAGAGACCACTCATCAGGCACTTCCCAGACGAGATCTTTATGGGCTAGAACTGAAGTGGCTAAAGCGCTGCCGGGTACCAAACCGATTATTCTCTTACCACTGGCGGTGCGTCCACTAAACTCCATACCGAGATAGCTACCCTAAAATTTTTCACTGTCATTTTAACATCAACAAATTTTGATCTTCAGCCAATGATATACATATATGTACATATTATATGAGAATTTGGCGAATAGTTATTGCAATGAAGTATCTTACTTGTTGCGCTATATCTCCAGAAATTCCGTTACGCTGAAGAGTGCCGTTTACCATCTTAACGTCTAAACCATTAAGCGGAACGTAGTACGGGTAATATAGATCATAATCTGGATATTCTTTAGGGCTGAAAATTAACGTAAATATACGTAAAGTATAGTATTTTTTTTTAAGTATATAGTACAAAATGTAAATAATGAATATTCAAATACTTATGAAAATTAGTACTATATAGGAATATGTATTTGAATATTTTGGGATAACGATAGTCGTTAAATATTTGGAGTATCAAACAACGAGCATTCAGACTACAATTTTGAAAATACATTTTTATTTAATTATCTTTAGCATGTGAATTCAACAAATTTGACGAAATTATTATATAAATTGTAATCCCCGGTATATTTAGTACACACGTATACAATTATTTTAAGTAAAAGTTTATGAATTATATGAAAATATGCTTATTTCAATAAAAGTAATAATCAGTATACATTTAGATACAGTTATTTATATACTTATTAGTGGTTTAAAATTTTAAAAAAATATACTTTTTTTATAAATACTTTTAAAAAGTTATCTAATTACACAATTAGACTAATTAGTAGTACTTCGTAAGTGTGATTATATTTGATTAAGCAAATATGAAACAAATCAAATTTTAAGTAATAACAAAACTATATATATACACATGTGTGTATGTGTAAAAACTCACTTGAAAGTTGATAGTTTTCCTTCTATATATTGTAAGCTGTTGACATCGCCAGATTTTGTGGTACCTATGTAAGCGTGTTCTACATGGACTTTGGCTTGTTTATACGGGGTGAACAAGCACGTTCCCCAAACACCACCTAAGAACATATTGACGGCCAGTCCTTTCTTAAGTTGTTCCTGATATACCGGAGCTGACACGGAGAACGCGGGCGCCTTGTTATCTTTAATTGACACACATCTAATGATGATATAATAATATAATCAATAACTGTTGTTTATTGTGGGTCATGCGATGTTAGTCAGTCAAATTAATGTTAACAAATAATTTTGACGTACTTAATAAATTTGCCATTTGGTTCTTGTCTCAAGCCCTTCGTTAATCCGATCACTCCAGTGTTCTCCAAGTTTTGACTGACCAAAAAGATATCTCGATTATCGTTGTTAACGTTTTGAATTTTCTGTTTTAATGATTCGACCCAGGAGAATGAATTTGCAACGGATATTGTAATTGGAGTGGGTACATCGATGTTCTAAAATGAAAAAAAAATGATTATGATTTTATTGGATTTACGTCGAATAAATCAATACACAAGTACACGAAATTACTTTTTTTAACAAAATGTATAAATTTTGACCGTCTGAATATTTTGCGATCACGTCTACTCCAACTTGTCTGAATTTTGAATCAAATTTACTTTCTATGGTTAGCAAAAAACCTCCGTTTTGGACACCCGATAATATGTTGTTCAGTAGTTGTTTGTTGTGAATGGCGCCGTTTGCTACGACGAGGAACGATGGTTTATCCAAAGCACTGGATGTCAAATCTTGTTCATAATAAGTTATGAATTTATCGGATTGGTATTGGCTTACGTCTTTAGCATACACATAAGCGTTGATCTACAACGAATTCGTAAACGTTATTATAAAGGACCCCCCAAAAAAAATGTAATGTATTGTTTTAGTAAGTTTCTCTCACGTGGAATGAAGATCTTGCGTTGGCCAAACTTAAGATTTGCGGAACTAAACGTTCTTGTTGTACTGAGGTAACTACTTCTGACACTTCAAAAGATTCATAAGCATTTTCCAATACGATTTGTACGATATTCTTGAGAGGTTCACTAACGGCCTGGTGAAATGTAAAAAAAAATAATTATGAATGATTTGAAACACATTTTGCCTGAGAAGAAAATAATTATTAATCGTCTACACACTTCTTCCAAAACGAACGGCACAAATATATAAGACTCCAAATCGAAATTTTGTTGTAATTCTTTTCGGACGGGGACCAATGTCGATCTGACGTCTCTAATCTCAACTCCAGCTGATTTAATCACGCCGATGTTATCATAAACACTGAATGACGTGCCTGTTGATAAACAAACTCACATTATCATTAAATTTTAAAACGGTGCATTAACAATGATATATTGATAAATCGGTAATATTACAATCATTTGAAGCTATTGTTTCGTATTGTTTATTTGGATAAACGCTCAATTTGAATATGTATTTAATAGCGTAGTGATCTCTATTTTCGAGTTTCAATAGATGCAGTTGCAACAATGATTCGAAGAATGGTGCCCACTTTCCATCAAAAGCGATACGTCCACAATTACCTATAAAAAACAATAATCATAATTGACATCATATCGCGATAGTATGATTAAGCGAATTAAAAAAATATTAGTTTATACCATTGTTACTGGCCAAGTTGATGCCTTGGAAGCCTTTGCTGTATTTATAACCTTTGCACGCAAGTTCTTGGTAAATATCAGCGGTCGTTAACTGATCGACTTCGTATGATTTGAGCTCTGGTAATTGCATCTGTTCGTCGGATGTTTGGATATTAATAAAACCTGACGCTACGACGAAATTACTCTCCAAAATTTCGAATTCCCCACTGCCCGCCAAAATGTTAATGATAAAACTGAATTTTCCTAAAAAAATAAAAACATTGCTGTATTAATTATTGAAACTTTTTATTTATAATTAACTTACCATTTTCTGGAATAGGTAATATTTTGAAAAATTGAACGTTATCGAAAACAACTGGAAGTTTGTCAGTAGACGTTAGTTGCAATTTAGCAAGAGCGTTCCACACAAATGTCTGCAAAATGTAAATTGTTCAATATTAGATATGAACATCATATATTTATACATAATAGATTTATATTCTTTACTTGAATTCGATAAAAGAAAAATATTAGTTTTTACTTTCACATTCCAAAATGACGTGTTTATACAAGTTTATTTTATATATAAATTTACCGTGTTGCGTATATTGTTATTATTATTTTTGTACCTATAAATATTGATTGTATCATTTTTAAATAAATTCCAAACTTCGAAGATATTCTCTGGGCTACTGATTGTATAAAAAATTTAAAGCGTCACCGAAATAAATATATCACATTGTATCAAACTTACAAGGTATGATGCGTACGGAAGGGATTCGACGCCATCGACGTATGTGCCTCTGAGGTAGTTGTACACTTCACTGTCTGTGTCTACTTCTAATTTGACTTCGCCGGACGACGCGACTTTGTTTTCAATAAAGGTGATCATTTCCCAATCATCGGAATGATCCCATTCGACCAACGGCTGCAACGATGGTGTACCCCTGGACACGGGATAGCTGATTGCCGGGTACAGGTTTTCTATTTTTGGCTGCAGACCAGCGTTGAACAGATTTCCAATGCTGGACAACAAATTTGCTACCGTCGATTGATTTCTTCGCACTAGACCTACGTGAGTACACTTGGAACCCACACTCGGTTTCAATATGGCTTGGAGGAGCGCGTGCGGTGCAATTTCGATGACCACAGAGTTGTCGGGTACGTGTTTTAACGCACTCTGAAACGTGTTTTAAGAGAACGACAACAACAAATATATCAAACGATCATACTATGATTTCGATTTTTGTTATTTTTACACTCACGTTGAACAAAACTGGAGATACCAAGTTGTTTACATGATATGCCACTGACGAATATTGCGCTAACGGTTCATTCCACCTGGATTCTGGGATAGACGTACTGATCCATTTAACTGACCTCATTTTCGGGTTTGAAATGATCTATATAATAGTACATTGTATGTGTGTGTGTGTATGAAATATTTAATTGTTTTAAATGTTTTTTTTTTTAATTAAAATTATAATTTAACTTACGCCTGCAACTTTTTTCTTAAATACCGGCCCTGCTGGAGCGATATACCATGAATGGAATGCAATTCCAGAACTGTTTACTTCCCTTGCAAACACACCTTCAGATTTTAATTGGTTCACAAATTTTGTGATTGAATCTGGTGGCCCAGAAATTGTGACACCGTCTTCGCTATTATGGCAAGCCACTGCGATGTCGGAAGGAACTCGAGCATTTGCCTCCTCCCAAGACAAACCTTAAATTTAACAAAATGTACCAATTAAAAAAGGCGAAACTATAAAAACAACAATATTAATTTGAATATTGACTTGTACTAACATTTAAGAATAATTTGTCTTTGAAAATAAAAGTCAAATTATAACCGGATTCAACATTTATAAAAGAAAAGTAAATACCCAGATACTAATAATAATCATCAAAATCCGAATTCAATAAATTATTAAAAATAAAAGTTTTTGTTTATATGCTATATAATATCAGTAATGTGAAACAAATTTCAGACAAACTTAACTTCAATTTTCATATAACAAAAAAGAAACATCCAAACACTTTAAAATCACGGTCCTACAGCTAGTAACATATAAGCGTACTCGTATTATTTGCTTGAAACTTTAATTATTAAAATGTTAGTGTGTATTTATGCCATATACATTATCAATACAATTTACAATTTAAAAAAAAAATGTCTGCGCACAAAAATAGATAACTTCATGGTTGAGTTATGACATACCGACTGCGGCCATTGCACCAGGGGCTAAGTTCAGATCTAAGAGACTGCGACCTCTCCAGTAGGCAACAATAATGGTCTGTTCGGCCGTCAACGTTCCATCGGCATATGCGCAAGCCAATTCTCCAACCGAGTGCCCCACGATTCCGTCTGGAGTGATACCAACAGCAGTGAGCACATCAACCAAAGCAATCTAAAAACAGAAAATTTAATCAATTTAGGTGGTCTAATATTGTTATAAAAAAACAATCTACAAACTATAAAGTATATAAAAATCGACGTTAGTACATATTATAACAACTAGGTATACATATAATTTAATCCGTACCGGTTGATAGACGTTTAGGTCCAAAGAATTTAGTCCTATCTTAATTTCGTCTAATAGTAATTTTCGTTTAACGGGATATTTTACCAGACATTTGTTTAGTCCAATAATAAATTTTATCCAATCAATATCAATCAAATAATTTAAGTCTGCAGGTGTATTCATTATATGAATATTACAGCATAAGGCTTGGAGTGGGACAATTAGCTATCTTTTCTAATTTAAATAATTTTATACTTAGCGATATTATTTCACAGAGATGGCAAAGTGGTTTTATCGAAATAAATAAAAAAAACAATAAAATGTTTAATGCAATTTTTTTTTTATCTTCGTATGAGTTACTCTACATGTAAATTGATAAGTTTAGTCTCAACAAATTCTGATTCGTTATTTTCTTTAAAGCTTAGCCTTTTGGTAATGCTCAAATTATCTATTTATCTACTATACTAACTCATATTTAATAAGTAATATTATATTTCTTTGGCCTAATGTAAATTTAAAATAGTAACTTGACCTAAATGCACTTTGTATCTAAATTCATTGAAGTTTGGATAAAAGTGTTTGGATGAAACTGTGTTTGAACTTATGATATTGGACCTAATATCCAGAAACCTTCGTACCTGTATGGCAGCGATTCCGACGAATGAATTTAGTACATTGTCAAAGATCGTTTTGTCGTTTGATTCAAGAATAGCGTAGAGATCTAACCCAAGATCTTTCAGTGTATTAGCGGTCTTATCGATCGACACACGGAACGTTGGCAGAGCGAACAGATCACGTCCCATGCCAGTCCATTGACTTCCCATTCCGGAGAAGACGTACCACACTTGACGTTTGCCTATTCCAATGGTCTGGTAACAGAATCGATGGTTTTATTTTCATTTACACAAAAGTTATATTCACCCAATCACATTCATTGTCGATGAAATCAAAATAATTTTGATATTAAATAATAATGTACTCACTACTGCTTCGCGGGCATTTTTCTCGCCGAGAATGCTATACCCCCTGAAATTGTGACCAGGAATGTTTTGATTCTGAACTTCGTACAATAGACCGTAAAACTCAGGATCTCTGGGTATGCTTTCAATCTACGATAAAAAAAATTAATTCTATCATAAACTTAACGAAAGAAAAATTATAGATTCGTGATTCGAAACTTTTAATACTAAAAAACGTTCAAATACGACCTTATACATACGCCTCCAAAAATAATATTATGCAATATAATATACACTATTACACTCTAAATATGATTTCTAGGATAAGAACAACAATTTGTTCAATACAAATGAATATTTAGTTAATTGTTAAACATTTTATGGGAACGGGCGCACACTAGTTGCCTCCCGAAGTCAAAAAGGTCAATAATTTTTATACGAATTGCCTCCCGGCGTACCCCAAATTTTATCGTATTGAATAGGGTCTAGTACTAGTAATCTTCTAATAGCCAGGTAATAAATACACAAGTGGTTCTAAACATTTTCAAACATATTATCGTGTATCAAAATAAGTTTGTAATTTCAAAGTCTATAAGAGTTCTAT